>CM076575.1:155722809-155783812 GCA_034641835.2 Pinus albicaulis | reverse complement strand
TGAAAAAATGAAACATGACTTTGCAGCATCTATCCTTCTGAAATATCAACATAAATCAGATTTCTGTCCACCTGTTTCAGATTGCAGTTGGAATTAATTTCCAACACTCCCCCTTAATTTCAACTCATGTTATCTTGCATACCCAGACATCCTCTAAGATAATCAAAAAATTTCTTCCCCAATGGTTTTGTCAAGATGTCAGCAAATTTCTCCTCTGTTCTGCAATGTTGCAAAAAAATTTCACCATTGTTAACCAATTCACATATGAAGTGAAACTTGGTGTCAATGTGCTTTGTCCTTTTATGAAAAACATAATTTTTAGACAATGCTATTGCTGAGCTATTTCCATAGTAAATGGTTGTGCCCTTTTCTTTTTCATGACACAAATCTCTGAGAACTCTTCTTAGCCATACTGCTTGGCATGCTGCTACTATAGCTGCCACATACTCTGCCTCTGCTATTGACAAAGCCAAAATTGGTTGCTTCTTGGAAGCCGATGAGATGGCTCCCGATCCCATATGAAACACATATCCAGATGTGCTCTTCCTATCATCTACACTTCTAGCGCAATCACTGTCAGTGTAACCAATCAATTTAGAACTTTTAGATGAGGTGTATGAAATACCATACCTCTTTGTTTCATTCACATACCTTAGTCTCTTTCGGTCTTTCCATAAACCTGGAGATTAAAATTACAGCATGCATAATATCTAGCCTAGTTGCAATCAAGTACATGAGGCTGCCAACTATGCTCTTGTACAACTTTGGATCAAAATCCTTGCTACTGTCTTCTTTACCCAATTTTAACCCCATTATAGTTGGAGTCACAACTGCCTTACTATTCTGCATGTTTAATCTCTTCAACATTGCTTCTACATATTTAACTTGGGAAATGAAAAATTTTCACTTTGGTCTACTTCAATTCCAAGAAAATATCTGAAGAATCCCAAGTCAGTCATTTCAAACTCATTTTTCATGACTACTTTAAAATAAACAATGAGAGAAGCCTCATTGCCAGTAAAGATTAAATCATCTACATATAAAACAATGATAAGAATATTACTGTCATTCTCCTTTATGTAGAGTGTGGGTTCTAAATCACACTTCTCGAACCCATTCTCAATCAGGTAAGCATCTATCCTACTGTAGCATGCTCTTGGAGCTTGTTTAAGCCCATAAAGAGCTATCTTCAACTTGCAAACTTTGTGCTCTTGGCCTTCAATTTCATAGCCTGGAGGTTGTTCAACATATACCTCTTCTTTCAACACTCCATTTAGAAATGCAGATTTTACATCCATATGATAAATCTTCCATTTGTGTTGTGCTGCTATGGATAGCACTCTTCTTACCATTTCTATCCTTGCAACAGGTGCAAATGTTTCTTCATAGTCCCTTCCTTGTTGCTTCTTGTAGCCTTTCACAACAAGTCTTGCTTTGTGCCTTTCAATCTTGCCTTGAGCATTTCTTTTGGTCTTATGGACCCATTTTACTCCAATGAATTCTTTACCTTTAGGGAGGTCCACTAACTCCTATGTTTTACTCTTTTCAATTGCACCAATTTCTTTATTCATTGCTTCAATCCACTTATCATCATTTACAACATCTTCAAAATGAATTGGGTCATCAACATGACAATACAAAGCGAATAATGAATTCAGACTAGTATTTTACTTACCTCTCCTTGTTCATAAATCTCACTCAAATATCTGAATCTTGGTCTTCTTGGTGTAATTGGATTTCCATTCGAACTTGAGGGCATTTCTAATCCCTACGGTGTGCTTGGAGAAGCACTTCCTTGACTTCTCAAGACTATTTGAATTCCATCTTGTGGTGTGGTTTGTTGTGCTTGCGATGGTGGAGGAGGAGCCACTGAAGAGGGGTTATTTTCCACTGTCCCTTCCTCTTCTTCTTCATGAGACACACATGTCTTCACATTCACGGTCCTTTCTAGATTTCCATCCCAAGCTTCTTCTTCACAAAACTGTACATCTCTGCTTACTATCAATTTCTTGGTGGATGGATTATAAAGTTTGTATGCTTTTGACTCATCAAAATAGCCAATAAAGACACACTTCTCTCCCTTGTTATCAAGCTTCTTCCTTAGCTGATCCAGTACATGTGCATATGCTACACAGCCGAATTCTCTCATGTGAGTGACAATTTCTTTTTGTCCACTCCATGCTTCTTTTGGTATTCTGTTCATCACAACTTTAGTTGGGCATCTGTTCAAGATGTAAACTGCACAAGTGACAGCTTCAGCCCAGTACTCATGCGACAAATGTTTTGCCTTCAGCATACTTCTGACCATGTCCAAAATGGTCCTATTCTTCCTTTTTGCAACACCATTTTTCTGAGGTGTATACCTCGCGGTGAATTGCTTTTGTATGCCATTCTCTCTACAAAAATGAAAAAATTCTTCAGAGATGTACTCTCCACCTCTATTTGTTTTGAGCACTTTGATATAATGCCCACACTGCTTCTCAACAAGAGTTTTGAAGTGGCAGAATTTCTCAAACACTTCACTCTTCTGTTTTAACACATACACCCATGTCTTTCTAGTGTAATCATCAATGAAAGCTAAAACATATTTATTTCAAGAAAATGATAGTATTTGCATCCATCCACACACACCAGAGTGAAAAATTTCCAAGGGTGCTTTTTCCCTTATACTCTTTCCTGTTGTAAATCTTTCTCTGTGTTGTTTACCCAAGATGCAACGTTCATAAAGGTTGTCTGGTTTCTTAATCAATGGTAAACCTTATACCATTCCCCTTTTTTGCAACAAATTCAGGCCTCCGAAATTGATATGTCCAAATCTCAAGTGCCATAACCAGTTCTCATCTTTCACTTCCTCTTGAAGGACTTCTTGTGTTACAGCTGCAATAGTTCTTCCTTCCTTCAAATCTGCCCTGAGTTTGAGAGGAAACATTCTATTGCTGGTCATATGCACCTCTGTAATGATCTTCTTACTTGGAGGAATGTCTCTGATTGTACACACATCATTTTTGAAGAACACATTGTAACCTTTGTCAATGAGCTGTCCAATGCTCAAAAGATTACATTTCAGATTAGGTACATAGTATACATCTGTCATGATCATCTGCTCTCCATTTATTGCTAGGATATTGACTCTACCCTTACCCTTGATAGATATCTTACTATCAGTTCCTGTTGTTACCTCAGATTTCACATGTTCATCCAGATTGGAAAACATTGCTATGTTTCCAGTCATGTGATTACTACAATCTGAGTCTAAGAACCAAACATCATGTTGTTTGTCTTGTGCAATGTTACATGTTAACAACACAATCTTTGGGTTCTTATCTTATTCATTTGCAAAATTAGCATTTTGCCTATTATTCAAGTCATTTTTCTTTTTCCTACATTCATTAGCATAGTGCCCATATTTATTACAATAATGACATTGGACTTGGGATTTGTCATACCTTTGTCCATGAGCTTGTTGTTTCCTTGAACCTTCATCTTCGTTCTGATTACAGCTCCTTCCGCTTGTGCTAGCAGGATTATTTCTGCCTCTATTTTGGTTCTTCCTCGAGCTCTGTTATTTGCTCTGCCATGACCTCTACCTTGGCCGAATGACATCTGAGTCTTGAATGCTTGCTCCACAGAGGAATTTGTTCCTCTACGCAGTCTGTGTTCATGAGACATAAGAGAAGCACTCAGTTAATCTACAGTGAACTGTGAGAGATCCTTTGTCTCTTCTATTGCTACCACAATAGCTTCAAACCTTGAGGGTAAAATTCTCAAGATCTTCTCTACAATCCTTATTTCTTCAAGAGTTTCACCATGAGATTTTATCTGGTTTATCAACCCAATAACATGAGTGAAGAATGAATCTATTGTATCAGATTCCTCATGTTGAGTGTTTCAAAGTCCCTCTTCAACATCTGCAACTTTGCAGTCTTCACCTTCTCCATACCTTGATAGGAATTTTTGAGAATATCCCATGCCTCCTTGGATTTTTTTGTTGCTACAATCCATGGAAAAACACTCTTATGTACTAATTGAAAGAGAAAAAAGAGGGCTTTGGAGTCATTCTTACTGTCGCTCTTCAACATGTCTCTTTCTGCTATTGTCAAAGAAGCCAACGCTGCTGCATCTGCAGGTTCTGGGTAGCCATTTTCAACTAGCTCCCATAATCCCTGAGAAGCAAACAAATCTCTCATAGTTATGGACCAATAACTATGATTCTTCCCATTAAACTCTGGAAGTTGGGAATCTGTCAAACCAGTTCCAGCATCTGCCATCTTAATTGTATAAGTAAAGAAAAGATACTTACTGTATTATAAAACAAGAAAGAACTTTCTCTGCTGGAGAAAATCTGCTCAAGAAGCTTCTTACAGCTCCTGCAATGGAAATTTTTTTTTTTTTTTATCTCACCGAGTGCCTAGACCAGCTCGGATACCATGTTGGAAATATCTGAAAATTTCAAACAAAACAGAGGAAATAAAGTTCCTCAACTAAACATATAGATTTAATGTTAGAGATGTGGACAAAGATATGGAATAAAGCTCTATTTCATTAACCATAAAAATAACTATTACAAAATACAAACTTTCATCAGAACTACAGTTCTGGAGTAAAGAAAATAATCCTTACTTTGTTTTTCACTTTCTGTTTTTACACAAATTTTAGTTGCAGCAACACACAATCTTCTGTGGTGGCAACACACAGTCTCCTTTGCGGCAACACCCTGTTCCAGTTGTGGCAATACACCGAGTGTTCCTCTGCTATTTCAAACATACAGTCAGTTGCAGCAACACACAGTCAGTCAGTTGCGGCGACACACAGATCCAGTTGTAGCAACACCCAGTCAGTTGCGGCAACACACAGAGTTTCTCTGTTGCTTCAAAACACAACATTTCAAACTTCCTATGTTTTCTACTCTCTGTCTTCGTCTATGTCTGTCTCTGATTCTCTATCTGTCTAACCTTAAAACTACTGTTGTCTATTACATATATATGTTGAAAAACACATATGACTTAAAACATAAAAAAAATAAAATATCTTTTGTTGTTATCAGCCTTTTAGATGTAGTAAGGTGGTGGGATATAACGTGGTAGTATTTGGAAAAACAAAGTCGGCTGTCATAGGGATATTAACCCAGAAAATTTAATGCACAGTGGAGTGCAAAAATGAAACACGACTTTGTGGCATCCATCCTTTTGAAATATCAACAGAAATCAGATTTCTGTCCACTTGTTTCAGATTGCAGTTGGAATTAATTTCCAACAAAAAAATCTTCAAAAAATCTGGTTCAGTAAAGCCCATGTTCTGTCCAATGTATCAAGAAATTTCCTTGTAAAAAATGAAACCCTAAAAGAAAAACTTCCAAATTAAACAACATAATCAATTTAACCCCAAAGTCTAAAATAGTATTGGTGTTCCAACAAATAGTGCTATGTAGGGGTTGGGGATTAAATCTTCTAATAATATGAAGCTCATTTCTAGATATGGAAATACTCTTTTTATGGTTGGGTGGTTCAAAGAGTTCTACCGAGGTATAGTTCTTGATATTTCTTGGTATTGGTCATAGGCATGTAAAGGCATATCCTTGATTATTGAGGGAAAAATCCCTCTTACCCACCCATGAGTCGCCACATTTTGAAGCAGGACTGGTCATGCCCGCACTTCAACTGTAATAATTCATGGCTCAATCATGTTCAGTGTTGCCATGTTTTCCCTCAGAGGGTGATATCAATATCAATCCAAACTGAATGCACACTTAAGCAGTAAACAAACCTTGAAAATAAGCCAATTCTCCATCCCATAAAAAAATCATTTGATCTTAACCTTAAAGGACTCTGGTAATATTTAAATAGCGCTCCAGTTGACTATTCCAACCTATCGCACGAGGAGTGACAAACATCAAAGAAGCCTCATGACAATTTCCAACTTTCCACTTGTTGGCATTAATGGTACAATTACCATTGAATTTCCTTACACCACGAGGAAAAGTGTCAAAACAGAGGAAAATGGATAGACAAAGGTCGATGACGAAAAATTTCCAAAAGGACGCTTATCAATGTAGTTATTATTTATTACATTGTAATTGGAAAAATCCATAACTCACCATAAATCACATTAATAATGAAATATTATATTTGATTAATGAGGAATTATCTATAAATGAAATAGTGGAGCCATCATGGATGATTGGAAATTTTTTATATCTAAGTCGATGTCGTCTATATTGGAATTGGGATACATGAATTTCAATGGTTAATAAATTAAAAGTTATGTGGACAGTCATACATTTGGAATTTTCTTAGTATTAGTCATAATCACACTAAATTAATAATTTGAGAAATGAAAGATCCTTTTTTAAAAGCAATGGGGGATTTCATATGCCAGAAATCGTGTTAACATATGGAATGCTTCAAATATAGGGTGGGATCATTGTATCGCCGTCTTACTCATTTTTATCACTATCATATATCAATGGTTTCTCATGACATGATTATCAATTGCACAACCATCGCTCTCATCTTTATCTTTCAAGCACTCACTTTCAACGACAACAAGAATGTTGATACCAATGGTGTCAAGATAGTATTTGGCAGAATGAGGCCCTTCATTTTGTGGTACTGTAGTCCTACATGACTTTTTTATTACTTCACTGCATGTCTCTGATTTCGGATTCTTGTATTGAGGCCCTGCATTTGCAGACTCGAAGACATAATATGATGCAACGAACGAGGAATGATGCTATTGTTGGTGATGTCCCAATCAAATAAAAACTGATTTTGATTTTCGTTAGTGGCCACACATTTAAGGTTATGATGGGAATCGATGAAATTATATTGGTGTTATCATGATTGATATTAGATTTATATTATTAGTGGAGGGGGATAATCGTTGTTTCAACTTCACTTATTGTAAAAGGGTTTCAATGGTTATTGATTTTTTTTATCACTACGTCCTCACACCATTGCCACAATTTGAGTCTCCGCTAATCAACATACAAGATGGGAATACAGTTATTTGAATATATATTCGAAGAAAAAATTAACAAAGAGATAGAAACCTTTTTGATGCTATGGAATTATGCAGTGTGATCGAGACTATATCTTAAAGCGTTATGGCACTGGAAAGAAACAAATATAAATATTCACAGACAAATGATAGACTGTATATAGGATTGGGTTAGAATTTGGGGATCATAATTTTGTGATTTATATGTATCGTAGGAAACCATTTCCGAGCCCTTGAGTTTTCAAATAAAGAAGATCCAGATTGTGTTAGGGAAAAACGGTTTAAAGAGGTGGAGATCATCGCAAAGGTTAGAAATAGTAATTGCTCCGACATATATACCTAGAAAGATCCAAATCTAGTTTGTATGGAGTATTTAATTGGAGAAAAGTCAAGATTAGTTAGAGTTTTCATGATTTAATTTTGGTGCTATATACTATTTAATAATTTTGGTGTTTATATACTAATGGTCATTGTAACTTGATGTAAGAAGATAGACTAGCCACAACTTGGTGGATGTATATGTGAGGATCATGTTTATGTTTTAATGGAATAATTGAGTAGTAACTCATATTTTCTTTGTATTTTGTGTTTTCTTCATCATCATTTTCATTAAAAAAATGGGAGAAATAATACAATAATGACCTATTGATAGGAAAGTTTAACTAATTCTTACGTTCACATTTTCGAATTATAAGGGTGTAGATGTGCTCCATGGGAAGATCTACCATTTTATGCTAATTAGAATTTTTTTATTTCTCTTTATAAAATGATACAATTGAGTTACTAAAGGTTGTTTATATTTTTTTGCAAAAGATATAATGGATGCAAAATTAATAGTATAAAATTTGACTTTATAGTTTGATGAGTGTTGAACTTGATATTTATAATCCATTTATATTTCATACATTTATATTTGCAATATTGATTTCTCATTAAAATTGTAAAATTATTTATTAATAATTTAAAAATATATATATATATATATATATATATATATATATATATATATATATATATATATATATATATATATATATATATATATATATATATATATATATGTTTTAACATAATGGGAAAACCTATCATAATTTAGTTGTCAAACCAGCAGTTCGAATAACCATCACTAGTTACTATCCATGAATTCAGGTTGACTCATCACTATCATTGAAGCAAAACTATGCCACCTAGAATTACCTATCGATGGTCCCTAAGGGGGCAGGCTTTAGCTCTTGCTAGATACCTATGAGTCTTGGGCCATTAATTTGTTTCTTTATATTCGAGGAAAACTAGATTTTATATAAGAAAAAATAGATTTAAGACATACTCCAAGCCCAAATAATTTATAAATAAATTATATATACATTTTAATTAATAAACATTTATTTATGATCATTTGTGAATATAATTATTAAAAATTTTAAAAATGAAAAAAATGGATATTAAAACTTTAATTTTATTAGAAGAATTCATGCTCATAAAAAATTAGACAAGTCCCTTCCCATAATTCATGTTTTTATTAATTATAATGGTTTTTTTCATTTGACTGCAATCGAGATGCGACCGAGATGTATTGTGATCATTGACATGTTTAACATGACGAAGGGAAAAGTAGGAGGGTGGATATACACCAAACCTCGCACACTTGAATCATATGGAGAGGTGGCATCACGCATGCATACCATTAATGGTATCTGGGAAGGTGACAGGCTCCTCCCGGGTTGGGGTTTTATGATGGTATTTCCTCATTGGTTATCCATTGTTTTAATGATATGAAAACGGCTATGCTTACATGTTGTTCAATTGATCGACGTTGAATTGAGATAGTGCTCCAAGGATTCTTCCACCCGGGTACATATGACCTCCTTCCCTCAGTAGGTATGTTTCCTTTCTAGGATTCTCTTGTCGCACCTGCCCTATTTGCTCAGTTTCTTTTCTTCGCTCACTGAGAAGTGTTTATAAATTGATGCACGACATCCGTTGGAAGTTCACCCGAGATTTTTGGAAGGAGGATTTGGGTTTTTATGACGGGATGTCTGAATATTGCACTATTGTTTATGTATATTTCAGAATCTTTTTATCTCGTGTGGGGATTTATTGTGGTTTTCTATTCTGGAAATTTATTTCTATATCATGCATGGTTTCCTGTGGTAATTACCTTGACTATTTGTTGGTTTTATTGGTCAATAAGTATCGGGTTCTCCCGGTTCTGGTTTGTCTTCGTATGTTTCTTTATCCTCTCCTTAACTTTGTTGGAATTTTTGATAATTCCAGAACAAAGACTGAGAGAATAATACTCTCCTTCTAACAAAAAGAATAAACAAAATTGCTTCACTGGGAGACAGAGTTTTACAAACGATAACTATTTCATTAACTGGAAATCTATTACAAAAAAAAAAACTTCCTCTGTTGAGGGATTACAAAATGGACTGCTGCAAATGCAGTGCTAAAAATCTCTCTATCTCTCAAAATGAACTAAGTAGTAATCTCTGGTCTTCATTGTGTTTTTCTCTGTCTATGGGCTTACACAACAATACAACACTATGTCTTCCTAACACAATGCAATAGAATGATTTTATATGGCACGACGTTGTAAAACATAAAAAACAAATTACAAAGAAAATACATTGTCGGAACATAAAACTTTCATATGTGTGATGTACGAGTGGAGCCCACATCACAATCGGCCATCGATGATCAACGGAACAAAATGTGTAGCAGAATGAACTTTAAACTTGCGATTGTGTTTATGCGATGGACCCCACAGCGGAGATCACATTAGGGAAAATCAAATGCGGAATGGTTTAAAAAACAAGTTGCGATGTTGCAATTACGATTGTGATCGCATCGCACCATCGGCATTAGAGGAAAACATAAGCGGAGGGCAGAATAAACATTCTTGTGACAAGCGATTGCGATTAGCGATTATGGTGGGACCACATCGCATCGCATCGCAACTTTCAATCGGAACATAACATATGCGATGGTGCGGTTGTTGAATGCGACTGCGATTGCCGATTATCACATCGCAAACTTTCAATCAGCGAAACACATTGAAAAAGGGTTTTAACATCGTTCCTTTGTGATTTGCGATTGCAATTGTGGTGGGACCACATTGCATCACATCAGAAATCTTCATATCAACAAGACACTTATACGCTCGGTTGCTACGATTTGCAATTGTGATTCAGAAAAAGGACTGGTGAAGACCACAGATGACATGGCCCTATTCAAAACTTTCAAAAGACTTGGCTGCATACAAAAAATTCTATTTTCTAAAAATACTGTAAGGGCTTTCAAAGCCCGAATGACTGTTCATAAAAATATAAAGCGACTGTTCATGAAAGCATGAAAACAAAATTAGAAAGCAGTTTTGTGCAAAATAGTGAATCACTTCTGTACTGCTTCACCTACATATGTACAAACCTGCAGTTAAAATTAACATTTCAACACTCCCCCTTAAGTTCAACTGCTGGGTTATCAGTCATACCCAAACATTTCCTTAAAAATTCAAACCTTCTCTGTCACAAAGGTTTAGTCAGAATTTCTACAAACTGCTCCTGACTTCTGCAATGTTTTAAAACAATTTCTCCATTGTTCACCAATTCGCTGATGTAGTGAAACTTGGTATCAATGTGTTTCGTTCTTTTATGAAACGCATAATTCTTTGATAGTGCAATAGCTGAGCTATTGTCACAATAAATCACTGTGCCTTTTGCTTCCTCTTGGCATAAACTTCTCAACATCCTCCTCATCCAAACTTCTTGACACGATGTTGTTGTAACTACCACATACTCTGCCTCTACTGTAGACAATGCTACAATAGGCTGCTTTTTAGAAGCCCGTGAAATGGCTCCTGAACCCATGTGAAAAACATAACCAGAAGTACTTTTCTGTACATCTACACTTCCAACCCAATCACTGTCAGTGTATCCAATTAATTCTGAAATTTCTAAAGTAGTATATAAAATTCCATACCTTTTAGTTCCTTTAACATACCTCAGAATTATTTTTTCTGCTTGCCAATGTGCTTCTTTTGGCCTCTCCATAAATCTGTAAATTAAAATTACATCATGCATAATATTCGGCCTAGTTGCAGTCAAATACATGAGGCTTCCATCTATGCTCTTGTACAAACTAGGATCAAAATCCTTACAGTTATCCTCTTTGCTGAGTTTTAATCCCATCACTGTGGGAGTAATTGCTGCCTTGCAATCCTGCATGTTAAATATTTCCAAAACTTCATTCACTTACTTAGCTTGAGAGATAAAAATCTTATTTTCATTTTTCTCTACTTCTATTCCTAAGAAGTATTTCAGCAAGCCCATACAAGTCATCTCAAATTCATCTTTCATGACCCTTTTAAAGTTTTCAATGAGGTAATCATCATTACCTGTGAACATCACATCATAAACATATAAAACAACAATCAACATCTTACCATCTTTCTCCTTTATGTACAAGGTCGGTTCTCCCTCACATTTTTCAAACCCATTCTCCAGTAGATAGGAATATATCCTACTGTACCATGCTCTTGGTGCTTGTTTCAGCCCATAAAGAGCTTTCTTCAATCTGAAAACTTTGTGTTCTTGGCCCTTTTTCTCATAGCCTAGAGGTTGTTCAACATAAACCTCTTCCAATAACACTCCATTTAGGAATACTGATTTCACTTCTCTTTGGTAAACTTTCCACTTGTTTTGTGCTACTATGGATAGCCCTAATCTCACGGTTTCCATTGTTGCAACCGGTATGAAAATTTCCTCATAGTCTCTCCCATTTTGCTGCTTGTATCCTTTGACAGCAAGTTTGGCCTTGTGTCTTTCAATCTTACCTTCCACATTACTTTTGGTCTTGTAGACCCATTTCACTCCAATGACTTCCTTACCTTTTGGGAGTTCAACTAAATCCCATGTCTTTTTTCTCTCTGTGGCATTAATCTCTTCATCCATAGCTTCTATCCATTTCCTATCTTTTATAGCATCTTTAAAATGAATAGGATTATCAACATGACAATATAAAGCAAATAAAGAGTTCATACCTTCATTTGCTTCCTCTTGCTCATAGATTTCATTTAAATTTTTGAACTTTGTTCCTGTTTCATTTGGTGTACATGTGCTTGAAGTAGCACTCGAATCTGCTCCTTGTGTTGTGCTTGGAGAAGCACTCTCATTACTTCTAAAGGGTGTTCTTACTCCAGCTTGTGGTGTTCCTTGCTACCCTTGTGTTGGTGCTGCTATTGAGGGATGTATTTCAGCCATTTCTTCATTATTTTCATCATGAGAAAATAGTTTTTAACATTCACTGTTTTCTCAATGCCTCCATCCCAAGCTTCCTCCTCAATAAACTAAACATCTCTACTCTCAATAAATTCCTTGGTGGATGGGTTGTACAACCTGTAAGCTTTGGATTCCTCACTGTATCCAATAAAAATACATTTCTCCCCCTAGATTTCCAACTTCTTCCTTAGCTAATCTGGAATGTGTGCATAAGCCACACAACCAAAAACTTTCATGTGGGTGACATCTTGATTTATCCCACTCCATGCTTCTTCCAAAACTTTTTTCATGACTTCTTTTGTTAGGCATCTATTTAGTACATATGCTGCACAATGTATAGCTTCATCCCAATAATCATTTGGCAAATGTCTTGCCTTTAGCATACTCCTTACCATATCCACGATTTTCCTATTTTTCCTTTCAACAACTCCATTTTGCTGCAGAGTGTACCTTGCTGTAAATTTCTTGTGTATGCCATTTTCTTTGCAAAAATGCAGAAATTATTTAGAGATTTACTCACCTCCTCTATCGGTCCTAAGGACTTTGATATGCCGCCCACTTTGGTTCTCCACAAATGCTTTAAAATTGCAGAATCTTTCAAACACTTCACTTTTATTTTTCAAAAAATAAACCCATGTTTTTCTTGTAAAATCGTCAATAAAAGTTAACATATAGTGGCTTCTTGCAAGTGATGGTGTTTTCATTTCCACATAAATCTAAGTGGACGGTTTCTAAGGGTTTTTTTTCCCTTATGCTTTTTCTGGATGGAAAAATTTCTCTGTGTTGTTTACCCAAGATACAACCTTCACATAGGCTGTCCGGTTTCTCAATCAATGGTAATCCTCTAACCATTCCTTTCCTATGTAACAAATTAACACCTCCAAAGTTGAGATGTCTAAATCTCAAGTGCCATAACCAATTCTCATATTTTTATACTCTTTGGAAAGCCTCTTGTCTCACTACTGCCATTTCTTCTCCATTCTTCAAATATGCCCTCATCCTGAGAGGGAACATTCTGTTCCTTGTCATCTTCACTTCAACAATACATTGTTTGCTTGGTGGTTTATCCATGATGTTGCATACATCATATTCAAATAAAACATTGTACCTATTTTGAACAAGTTGTCCAATAATTAAGAGGTTACATTTCATTCCAGGCATATAGTAAACTTCTGATAGAGTTTTCTTTTCCCCTTTCCTTGTTAAGACACCTACATCTCCTTTTCGCATAACATAGATTTTACTATTCGTCCCTAATGTGACTTGAGACTTCACATTCTCATCTAACATGGAAAACATAGAAATTTTTCCATTCATATGGTTGCTACATCCTGAATCTAGAAACCATAAATCTTCACTCTTTTCCTCAGCCATATTACATGCTAAAAACAATTTATCTTGGCTGATATTTTCTCTAGTGAAATTTGCACTGGGTCTATTATGCATATCGTTCTGCTTCTTCCTAAATTCATTTGCATAATGCCCATATTTTTTACAATAATGACACTCGACATTGGATTTGTCATACCTTTGTCCATAAGCATGTTTTTGTCCACTTTTATGGCTACTGCTTTGGCCTTAGTTCTAATTTTGATTGTTGCCCCTTCCTTGAGAATTTGCTGGGCTATTTGTTCCTCCTCTATTTTGGATTCTGCCTCTTCCTCTCTTGTTTCCTTTGCCTTGACCTCTTTCTCTTCCACAGGACATTTGGGTCTTAAAGGCATGCTCCAAAGATGAGTTTTTATTTCTACCCAATCTCTGTTCATGTGTCATCAGTGATGCATGAAGCTCTTCAACTGAAAATTTTGAGAGATCCTTCGTCTCTTCTATGGTGGTGACTATAAAATCAAACCTTGAGGGTAAGCTCCTCAAAAATTTCTCCACAATCCTTCTTTCTTCAAGTGTATCTTCATGAGACCTTATCTGTGTGACCATTCCAATCACGTGTGTGAAGAATGAGTCTATGTTATCAGACTCCTTCATGCAGAGAGTTTCAAAATCTCTCCTCAACAATTTTACTTTTGTTTTCTTCACTTTCTCCATTCCTTGATAGGCTGTCTTGAGAGTTTCCCATGCTTCTTTGGATTTCTTAGCTGCTGCTATCCTTGGAAACACACTTTCATGTACTACTTGATACAAATAGAAGAGGGCTTTAGAGTCCTTCTTATTCTCTTCAACAAGTCCTTCTCTGCCTGTGTTAAGGCATTAAACTCATTTTCATCTACTGGTTCTTCAAAACCATCCTGAACAAGTTCCCATAAATCTTGAGAGGAAAACAAGGCTCTCATAGTGATTGCCCAATAATCATAGATTTTCCCATTGAAATGTGGGAGCTGAGCATTACCAATAATCATGCTTGTGCTGGCTCCTGCCATGCCTAGCACTCTGGACTATGCTTCAATCACTTGACTGTGAATTTATAAAATAAAATGACTGTCTTAAAATAGTAACACAAAAATCTGTATTGAGAATACCTTGGATTCTTTTACTGAGCCTTCACTCTGCTAGAGAAGCTGCTGCAACAAAAAATCCTTCCTTCAGCTTCTTTGACACCTTCAAAGAGCCTGGAATAGCTCCGATGCCATGTTGGAATTTCTAATAATTCTAGAACAAATACTAAGAGAATAATACTCTCCTTCTAACAAAAAGAATAAAAAAAATTGCTTCACTGGGAGACAGAGTTTTAAAAACTGTAACTATTTCATTAACTGGAAATCTATTACAAAAAAAGAAAACTTCCTCTGTTGAGGGATTACAAAATGGACTGCTGCAAATGCAGTGCCAAAAATCTCTCTGTCTCTCAAAATGCACTAAATAGTGCTCTCTGGTCTTCACTGTGTTTTTCTCTGCTTGTGGGCGTACACAGTAATACAACACTATGTCTTCCTAATACAACGCAATACAATGCTTTTATATGGCATGGTGTTGTAAAACATAAAAAAAAAATTACAAAGAAAATACAAGTCTGGAACATAAAACTTTCATATGCGTGATACATGAGTGGAGCCCACGTCGCAATCGGCAATCGGCGATCAACAAAACAAAAGGTGTAGCAGAA
This sequence comes from Pinus albicaulis, assembly GCA_034641835.2. Taxonomy (NCBI): domain Eukaryota; kingdom Viridiplantae; phylum Streptophyta; class Pinopsida; order Pinales; family Pinaceae; genus Pinus; species Pinus albicaulis. Next base: position 155,768,482 of record CM076575.1, on the reverse strand, counting down.
TGAACTTTAAACTTGTGATTGCAATTATGTGATGGACCACATAGTAGGGATCACATCGGCAAAAATCAAATGTGGAACAGTTGAACAAACAAGTTGCGATGTTGTGATTGTGATTGTGATCGCATCGCACCATTGACATCGGCGAAAAACATAAGCAGAGGGTGGAATAAACATTCTTGCGACAAGCGATTGCGATTAGCGATTATGATGGGACCACATCGCAACTTTCAATCGGAACATAACATATGCGGTGGTGCGCTTGGTAAATGCGATTGCGATTGTCGATTATCGCATCGCAAACTTTCAATCGGCAGAACACATTGCGAAAGGGTTTTAACATCGTTCCTTTGCGATTTTGGATTTCAATTGTGGTGGGACCAAATCACATCGCATCAGAAGTCTTCATATCAACAAGACACTTATGCGCTTGGCTACTGCGATTTTCGATTGCGATTCAGAAAAGCACTGGTGGGGACCATAGATGACATGGCCCTATTCAAAACTTTTAAAAGACTTGGTCGCATACAAAAACTTTGTTTTCTAGAAAGACTGTAAGGGCTTTCAAAGCCCGAATGACTGTTCATAAAAATAAAAAGCAGTTACTCTTGAAAACAAAATTGGAAAGCGACTATGTGCAGAACAGTGAATTGCTTCTGTACTGCTTCACCTGTAGATGTACAAACCTGCAGTTGAAATTAACATTTCAACAAACTTAAGGAACCCTGGTTGATTGTCTCTGGACTCCGAGGCAAGATCCAATGAATTTTCCATGGGAGTTTTTGGTTAGCCCATCTATATACTCCCTGATATCTTCATTCATGCCATGGTATCATTACAGGTTCTTCTATTCAAACAGGGTTTCGGGAATCTAAGCTCATCTCCTATTCTGAGGTCAAGGTTATAACACCCTCTCACAAGGTCTATCATACTAGGGTTTCAAAGATAAATATCCATGTCGCTAGCCCTGCCTTTGTCAAAGGCTCATAGGCTGGTGGAAACTATGGATGCGGAAGGAATCTAGGGTCAAGTCGCGAAGGCAGTCAAACCCAGTCTCACCTAGCGAGAAGTATAGGTTGAAAAAAAACTCATGACTTATCACAGATTCAGCTTACACTCGACCACATGCTCGCCAGCTAAATTTGTGTTGGGAAGCTGAGTTGAACCAATAGGTAGAAGACACAAAAATTGATTTTGAGTGATTGGCAGAATTTGGTGCCTAACCCTGGTCATTCCAAAGGCATGTCTTCTTAGTATCAGTGAAAATATTATCTTTATTTCTTAATGAATAATCTAATAGCCAAATATTTAGCTAACACTCATATTGATCCATCAAGTCTTATCATGGGCTTTCGGAAATCCATAAGGAATTCTGATTGATTCATTTCGAGCTCCAACAACATAATGGTCGTATTATTCGTATTAAGATAAATATTATGTGTCTTCCACAATCAGAATTTCTTGGTTCAAGCGCAAAGGATCCAAAGGATCCAATTCGAGTGGATTGTTCTAATGACTATTGGCATTGTCAGATTAGTTTCGGTTTATTATTTTTCCATATGAGGAATTGAAATATTATGCTTTATGTTTTTATATATTTAGAATGTATAAACATTAAATATACTCATACATATATAACACGTCTTGAGAGGATTCTAGTGGATTGATCTAATGACTACTGGCATAGTCAGATTAGTTTCAGTTTATAATTTTTCCATATGAAGTATTGAAATATTATTCTTTATTTTTTTATGTATTTCTAATGTATAAACATTAAATATACTCATACATATATAACACGTCTTGAGAGGATTAATTTTTCTTTTTTGGATGGCATATAATGCAGTTAGGTGGCCAATGAAATCTAGTTTCTTTCTGGATAGGTTGAGACAACCTAACCACTTAATTTATGGTTCTAACATTTTCTTTTAAAATAAAATGAATGAAAAAGTCTTATCAAGCTTACATTTTATTTTTATTTTTGCATTTGAGTAAAAATTGTGATAATTGAAAATGAGACAAAATTTGTCTCTATAATTCATGTGGTTATTCATTACAATTGGTATTTTTAGTGCAAGTGAACAATACAATTGGTAATCAAATACCGTTAGTTATTATTTTAATCTTTAAAATTCTTTTTTATTTATATAAGATATTTAATTTTTTTATTTTTATGTTGTATTTTGTGCAATATTGAAGAGAATTTGATTATATAGAATTTGATATTCCAAGTATGGAACACCTCATTTGAAATTTCTTGATATTCCCAAGTCTTCACAAATTCCCTTGTCCATGCTCATTAAAGTTTTATCATAGAATTTATAGCCCCACAAAAGACCTATGTAACTACACAACATATAGTTTAGTTATTTCTCCTGTTTATATAATTAAAACACATTTTATCTATTCTTATTATTATTATTGCGTCGAGATACTCTTCAGCTAAGTATGCAAGAGATGTTGTAATGTCTAGTCCTATCATGTCCTGATGTTGTAATGTCTTTTCCTATCATGTAATCATTTTGACTCCATCAAAATAAAATAAAAACTCTATGCTATTATTATTTTTATTAATTTTTGTTAAGTAGTTAAGGTAAACTTGACTTGGTCAAATTACCATTACTTTTTGAGGTCAAGCTCTATGAGAACCAATGGTATTATCCATGGTATTCGTGTAGAATATGGCATATAAATGGGGAATTAAACCATCCTAGATACATCTTAACTCTGGATCTACTAAGCATTGAGAGTGATCAAATCTCTTGAGATGGAAATATCTTAAGATGCAAAGAGATTTGATCTCTCTTTGCACTTGGTAGGTCACGAGTTAGTATGGATCTAGGTTGGTTCTTATTATTGGTTTTGTATAAAACTTATGTATCCTTACTACTACTACTACTACTACTATTATTATTATTATTATTATTTGTTTTCTATATAATCAGCATCCAAAGGGAATTTGAAAAGACCTATCTGTTTACCATGGCATAGCTTATTTTTTCTTTGTTTTTATATAATCAAAAAAAGTTTTACAAAATTAAAACTTAATATATTATAAATATTTAGATATTAATATTTAATTATGATATGAAGACACATATATAATATTATTAAGACATTAATGACATTATTATAATATTGAAATAACATTAATAAGTGTTTAATATAACATTAATGACACATTAATAATATATTAATCTACACATTTATAATGTCTTAACTATAACTTTATATATACATTAATAGATGTTAATTATGGTTGACCATTGTTGACATGGTCAACTTAGTGAACATGGGCAACATAGTAAACAATAGTCAACATGAGTACTATGTTGAACCATACTTATCATATGCTTCATGGTCTATTTGTAGGTGGTCTATAGTGAACCATGGTGACCTATATTGAACCATAGTGGATGACCATAGTGTAGTAATTGGTACATTTAAACATATTTTAGAAAGAAAATTTGAGTAGAAAGAAACAATAAGGATGACAAAAAAATATTTATTAATATGGTTAAGTTCATCAAAGAATCTTATCAAATTAAAATTAATGAAGTGTTTAAAGTGAATCAATGGAGCTAGGAGGTTTCTTAGCAAATTATTCTAGTAATTTCTTAATCATCTTTCCTTCAAATCTAAATTGTAAAACGAATAAGAAAATAAAAGCATATGGTGTGTTGAAAGGCTAGAAAGTGGAAAATCAGTATGAATTCCATAATATGTTACAAGAGGAAGGCTCCTCAACCATCATTCAAACCTTGATGAGAATTTAGTGGGTAGTAAATTCTCATCAGATATCCTACAATTAACAACTTTAATATTAGGGCTTATAATATTATGGTTTAATATATATGGTTGATTATAGTAGGGTTAATTATTATGATTTGTAACATTGGCTTTAGTCTATTGTGTTTATAATATTAGGGTTTAAAATGGTCAACCATAGTTGACTCTATTTAGAATGGTTGAAATTCGTCAATCATGAGAAGTCATGATCTACCACAGAAAACCTAGGTCAATGATGGTAAATCATGGTCATATTTGGTCAACCATAGTCACCATAATAAAATTTTAAAAACCATGTTCAACTCATGCTCAAAATGACCAACCATCATTAATATAGTCAACCTAGGTGACCATGGTAAAACATGGTCAACTATATCCTTCCATTATAAATATACACAACCATAATATATCATTGAAAAATATTGTCAACCATGGTCAAACTATTCAAACCATGTTCACCCATGGTGAGCTTGATGAAAGCATGTGACAAATGTTGCAATCTGACAAATATCACATTGTGACAAACATTGTTGCAATGTTACATTGTCATATTGTGACAAAAAATTATCTAACATAACAGTGTGACAAACATTGTTGCGTTGTGACAAACATTGTTTCGTTGTGACAAAAATTATCAGAATGTTATATTACATTGCAATTTATCTGACGTTGCAATCCTAGATTACAAAATTAGTTAAACATATTTACTAATGTGGTTGATTATGTTCTACAATGTTTGACTATGTTTGACACTAAACAATTTATTCAACTTTGGTAAAACAGAATCACCTCTTAATATTATTGATTAATATTAATAATCAAACATAGTCAACCACATCAGTCAAATGTAGTACAAAAATTCATCTTTATAGTCGATATTTAAATAGTTTACCATGATGAAACTTGGTCAAAAGTATGTTAACCATATTTAAAAAATGTAGAAAGCCATTTATAGTTGTCCTTTGTCAATGTAACTCGACCATATTCAATTATTGTCAACTATGGTTGATTGAAAGCCAAAAAATGTCAAGGTTAGTTAACCATATTTACCAATATGGTTGTGTTAGGGTTTATATCATTTGAGGTTTTTAATGTTGTGGTTTTTAATATTTATGTTTAATAATTTGGTTTATAATATTGGGTTTAATATTAGGGTTTATAATATAGGGTACTCAATATAAAATATTTAATTTAGTGTCTATAATATTAGTGTTTATAATGGTCGACCATTACCAATCATAATTGACTCTATTTAGCATGGGTGAACTTCGTCAAACATGGTTAATCATGCTCAACCACAACAAACCTAGGTCAACCATGGTTAATTATGGTCATATTTCTTCCACCATATTCACCATAATCAACCTTTAAGAATTATAGTCAGCCCATGGTCAACATGGTCAACCATTGTTAATATGGTCAAATATCCTCAACCTAGGTCACCATGGTAAAACATGGTCAACTATAGCTTTCCATTATCAATATAAAGATTCTTAGTCTATCATATAAAACTATTCTCAACCATTGGAAAATTAGTGAAAGCATGTGAAAATTGTCATAATGTGAAAAACATTATTGTGTTGTGACAAATATTGTCCCGTTGTTACATTATGTTGCAGTTTATCCAATGTTGCAATGTGACATTACAAAAACCATTAACCACATTTACTACTGGAGTTGACTATATTTGATATAGAGGGTTGATTGTATGTGTTTGATTATGAGTTTAATATATATGATTTATAATATAACGGTTTATAATACTTGGTTTAATATTAGGGTTTATATTATTGGGTTTACTATATAGTGTATTTAATATATATGGTTTATAATATCATGATTTAATAGGTTTTATAATATTAGGTTTAAAATATATGGTTTATAATATTGGATTTAGTATTAAGGTTTATAATATGGGGTTTATAATATTTGGTTTAATATTAGGGTTCATAATATTGGGTTTAACTGTAACAACCCCGATTTAAACATGCAATTAATTATATCACATAAACAATGAATAATCAACTCAAAAATTGTTTAACTAATCATCATGAAATTTTCAGAAACATAAGCAAGTAAACTTACCTGTAATGGTGCTTTTCCTTACTTGAGGCTCCAAGGTTGAATGCTAGGTGAATCCTGCTGACCGCAACAGATTTTTGGGGACAACTGTCCACCCAATCGTAGGCTCAACTGTATGTAATCTTTCCACAGCTGGCAACCCTCGAGCCCTCAATCAATGTACTACTACCAGGGTATCCCTTGCCTCACCATACCTTTCTCTCGAGAGAATGGATGAAAGAATGAATCCTTGAACCTTCCTCAATGTCTATTAAATAGACCAAACCATGGAATGGGAACCACATGCACACAGTCACTGTGTGAACATACAGCTTAAGTTTTACTTAATTTAGTGTTTTCTTACTTTTTGTTAGCTTTACTTAATTTAGTGTTCTCTTAGTTTAACTTTATTTTTATTAGTTTCTTAGTTTAACTCTTTGTTAATTTATTTACTTCTGTTAATTAATTCTTTCTTTAACTTTCTTTCTATTAGTTTCTTAGTTTAAATCTTTGTTAATTTATTTACTTTTGTTTATTCTTTTATGACTCTAGTTTATTATTTACCATTTTATTTAGAACTCTAGTTATTGTTTAATGTTTTATTTATTATTTATTTATTATTCTCTTGACTACCATCATTGCCCAAAATAAATTAACTGTAAGCAATTCTTAGTGAAAATCATCTTTTCCCGAAAATCATCTTTGCCCAAAATAAATTAACTGTTGGCAACTCATATTCATTATCATCCTTTCCCACACATTATAATCGTTATTATCTTTCTCTACAACAATGAAACTAGTTGGCAACCTGACATTGACACTAATGTTTGAAAAAATTCATAGGGCACTGCCATGCAAGCAACTCAGGTTAAAATCTGGTTGAGTGTAGAGCTTTTGTTTCTGTGTTGAAAATTGACAGCGTCGTCATCTTCAGTGCAGAACGAGGATGAATCTGCAATACTCAAGGCGGATGGTTGGAAGGCTGGAATGTTGGAGGGCAGGGTGGGCATTATTTCAATCCAAATTTTCGCCGTATCTCAATGCTATTTTATCTCCAGTGATCACAACTACTGGTATGTCTCCCATGGTCTTGATTTGAATTGTATTTGTTTACACAGAATTTTCAGTTAGTATATTCGTTTGCTCTTACAGGCATTGCAATTTATTCAAGAACTTGGATCCATGCTACACACTACAAAAGCAGTTGAGGGGCTCGATCGCAACTGCAGTTGGTGTTTATCATTCCTCCACCAAATTCAATTGAGAACAATCCTGACATGTTTACATCAACTGATATGGAAAGGCTAAGCAACAAAGTGGATGGATTTTCACTTATGACATATGATTTTTCAAATGCATATCATCCTGGTCCAAATGAACCTATTGGTTGGGTGCGTGCATGTTTGCAACTTTTGGTTGTGTGCGTGCACTATGCTTTTTCCTTTCTCTAGTTAGCTGAATGCATGTATAGGCGTTTTATTTATTTTGTCTCTTGCCATAGCTGCTTATAAATGTTTATATATTGCTGAAGATTCTTGAGAAGTCAATATATTGCATATTTTTTTTTTTTTTTTGGTAATAGTGAGATTATACAAACAGGTGGTGCACCTATCCTCGGTCATGAATATCTCTCCTTGCTCGGTAATGGAATAAAAGTGCTCCCTAACTTATTTGAGTTCTGTCATTTGTTGTTTAATTTTGCACCTAGGCAAATTAGGGATGAGGATCATGAGCATTTGTGATGTGGACCTCCAAGGCTTGCAAATTTTGCAGTTTGTCTCAAAAGACTTGTTTTGAGTAACTTTTGAATAATGCAGCTAAATTCAGGCCAAAAAATGAATTGATCCGTTGTGAAAAGGAATAAGACAATGAGCTATTTGTACTAGAAATATTTCATAAGAATAGCCTTAGACGAGTTAAGCTAAAGCTCAGGAATTTGCGCAATGATTAATATGGAATTTACAGTTGTTGACAGGATATAACCTCTCATAAAAGGAAGGGTAAAGAATTCCTTTCAAATTATAAGAGTCTTACCTGTCTGCATATGTTTCAATTCACCATTTAAGGTATACAATTGAGATTTTAATGCAAAAAAAATTGAAGTAACAATATCTTATTTTGGTTAAATCTTGTATTTTGATATTTTTCTTCACTCTTAATTTATGAATGTCTGGTTCTTGTGTGCAGAGTGGATAAGTTTCTTTATGAGTCAAATATAACTCCATGCTTTTTAGTCATCCGCATTCTTGTTGTGGCTTAGGTGGGCAATGGTGATGGTGATGCACAAGGCGTGGGAATGGTTTGTGTAGGCCAATAAAGAAGAGTACAGAAGGGACGTTGTTGCAGTTTGGGAATAGGACGCTGCAAGCTGTCCGATGCGTTATGGAATAACATTGCTGGATAGAAGTTAGAAGGTAGACCGGAACCGGGATTGGGATTCTGCTGGACATGAAGCTGAAAACCTGGATATTAAACCAGCAGTTAAATTAGCTCAATTACTATATGAAACATATTAAAGACATGAATAAAAGACAGCGCAGAGAGACCGGGACTCTGCAACCGCTCAACACAGTGATGAAAACCTGAAAACGAACATGCGTCAGACTGAAAATCTGAAGGTCGAATAGCGCAGTGGATTAGCGCGTTTGACTTCGGATCAAAAAGGTCGCGTGTTCGACTAAGCCACCGGCGGAAGAGGGCGGGCGGGTAACAGAGCTGCATAACCTTCTGAAAGGTGTACGTTTCAAAACCTAGGGATTTCTACAGGGCTCGTTTGGTTTGGTTTGGTTTGGTGCGATGGTAAAGTCTCTGGTCCCGTAGATCAGTTGGTTAGAGCGTTGGTTTTATAATGGCCCAGGAAAGCCACTGGGGCTCTATTTGGCAAAATAGTTCGGTTGGTTTTTTTTTTGGTTTGGTGAGGCAAAGTGCTGGGCCAACGGCCCGCTGGTTAACGCGTTTGATTTGGTTTCTCCAGTTCGAAAATCTGGAGCGTTGCAGGGTCACAGTTCATTGGCCAATGGTAAGCGGGCTCAATTTCTTGGGCAGGTCTCGAGGTCGAACTTGACCTCCACCCCACCCTTCGTGTATTAACTTAAGGAATTGGCCCATGGTTCGATGGTGTAGAGGCGCGTTTGGTGGGAGAAGGTTACGGGTTCGAGCCCCGGACGTTCGATCCCTGCTGTCGACGTTTGACCGGGTGGTCTAAGTATTTATTCTCGATAAATCCGAGGCAGCCGTGAATATAGTTCCAGGACAGGGCACTACCTTGCTGTGGGCAAAGATGGGGGTTTGATAGAACACAATCACATTGATTAACAAGTCCAGGTTCAAAACCCACAGCTTCCTACGTTTTAACAGAGGATCAGCGTTCGGCTTATTGGTAAGTCAATGGAGTGATGAGCCAAGTAAATCACAAAGTTTATAGCAACAATTATATCACTAACTTAAAATATTTTTACTTTAAATAAATAAATAACTTTTAGCTCAAAAGACAAGTAATTCACTTTTATGTTTAGTATGCAAAATTATAATTTGAGACTAATAACCTATGCATATATATTATTGATTGCGCTTCTTTCCATATATTTTTTTTTAGAATAACAAGAACTATATTGATGTATTTAAAGTATCCATGTTATTATGTTGTAGAGTATGCATGTCCAAAACTTATATTTCAAAAAAAAAGTTATCTACTTTCGTAAAAGCGATGATATTTAGTTAATAATGTTTACAATAAGATCTAAGGCGTAAGCGGATTGGTTGGGTACTTCCCTTTGCAGGAAAGATGTCTCCGTTTCAAAACCTGCGGCCTCCAAAATATTTATTGCAAAGATAATGATATTTATTTAATAATTTATATAATAATTATTATTGAAAAAGATAAAAATTGTATTTATTTCTCAAAATTATTTATATTAAATTACTCTCTATCATAGCATGAAAAATTATTGATGAATTTAATTGTTTTTCTGGATACGTATATATGTTATGAATACATTGTAAAACATGTATATAATTACATGCAAAAATAAAATTCAACTAGCAAAATTAAGTTTTTTTTTTTTTTTTTTTTAAGAGGTCTTTAATGTTGAAACCCGCTTTGATACCATATGCAACAACCTCGATTTAAACATGCAATTAATTATATCACATAAACAATGAATAATCAACTCAAAAACTGTTTAACTAATCATCATGAAATTTTCAGAAATGTAAGTAAGTCAACTTACTTGTAATGGCGCTTTTCCTTACTTGAGGCTCCAAGGTTGAATGCTAGCTGAATCCTGCTGACCGCAACAGAGTTTTGGGGACAACTCTCCACCCAACCATAGGCTCAGCTGTATGTAATCTTTCTACAGCTGGCCACCCCGAGCCCTCAATCAACGTACCACTGCCAGGGTATCCTTTGCCTCACCATACATTTCTCTCGAGAGAATGAATGAAAGAATGAATCCTTGAACCTTCCTCAATGTCTATTAAATAGACCAAACCATGGAATGGGAACCACATGCACACAATCACTGTGTCAACATGCAACTTAAGTTTTACTTAATTTAGTGTTCTCTTACTTTTTGTTAGCTTTACTTAATTTAGTGTTCTGTTAGTTTAACTTTATTTTTATTAGTTTCTTAGTTTAACTCTTTGATAATTTATTTACTTTTAGAACTCTAGTTATTGCTTAATGTTTTATTTATTATTCTCTTGACTATTTATTGATTTACTTATTTATTAAATTACATTATATTATTTATGTATTATTTATTATTTTATAATTATTATGGGACATTACATTAATGTTAGGGTTTTTAATATATATTTTTTCTTGTCAAGTTGTGTGTGATCCTCCACCCTTGACTTGTGGTTTGAGGAGTCGCAACCCAAAGGCATATAATCTGTCAAAGTCACCCTGGGATCGTATCTGGCCTAGGCCACACTAGACCTAAGCTCACTAGCTTTTTAACATGTCTCCTCCCCTTAGCACAGGGCACAAACACCCCATGAGGTTTGATCCTGGGTCTCCTTGATAACGAGGCCCGTTCTCAACCCGTTGTGTTAGTGGGACTTGGAAACAAGGTTTTTAATATTTGACTTCATATTTTGGTTTATAATATTGGGTTTAATATTAGGGTTTATAATATTGAGTTTAAAATATAGTGTTTAATATACAAGGTTTATTATTAGGATTTATAATAAGTTTTTAATATTAAGGTTTATAATATTGGGTTTATAATATTATTGTTTATAATCTAACGTGTTTAATATAGAGGGTTTATAATTTATAGAGTTCAAATATATAAGGTTTTATATATAAGATTTCTAAGATTTAGAGGAGTGCTCATGACATTTTAACAATATTAGTGATAATAATAATTATATTAACATTAAATGAACACATCTTGATTAATAATATTAGTGAAATTAACATTAACATGCACTCTAGGGTTTTAATGTTAATTGAAAGTTACTTAGTTGATTAATTAACTTCGCTTACTTAATTATTATAATTATATAATAATTAAAATTAATTTCAATATTAATATAGAATCCCTATCATACACCTAATAATTATTAATGTGGTTTCACATATGTTTGATATACATATATCAACATATATCAACCACATGTATTAATGTAGTTGTGCTAATAAATATATTGTAGATAGTTTGAACTTTTACCTATAATATTTTATATATTAACATTAATTCATTTATTAAATTAATATTTACAGTTCATATATGATGAAAACTTATATCACTAATATTATTTTTTATTAGATATAATATGAAAGTCATTACAAAATCTATAATGTAAGTGTGACAAAAAAAATTAAGATATAGAAATATACAAATGTGTAGAAAAAAGATAAGTATAAAAGAAATTATTTTTCTTTTTAATGAAATGGTTATAAGTTTTATATTAATGTAGTCTAGGTTGTAGTCTAGTTCGAAGACTAAAACCTTTTACATAGTGGAATTTATTTTCAACAATTGAATTCAAGGTAAACAAAAAAGGTATGACCTTCTTTCTCCTTTGTCTACATTCCACTATTATGAACAATCTACCCTTATAAATTATCCAAAATACTCATGAAACTAATATGAAATTACAAAACATAGATTATATCAGTGAAAGGAACTACTTTTTAGGGTTCACCCTAAAATCAGGGGTTTCTAAAGGTCCATGAGTTTTGAGTCTGGGTTGAAATGAAACGGGCTTCACTCTATATGTCCCCGACTACAATCTCAAGCTCAACCCTTGCTGAAGTCATTTTCTCTTCATTGCTCTCCTTAGCTGAGTTTGAATTAGAAAGAATGGCTAGATTTCCATCTTGGAATTCAACAGATCAGTTTCTAACTGCAACCTTACCAGTTTATGCTCCAAGAAATTGATTTTATCATTATGCAAATAAAATGTGCTTGTGATATTCTTAATTACATTTCTCCTTGCTTGGAAATCCGAATGATGCCAAATCCATGGAAGCTGAGAGTTGGGCTAAGTAAAGGTTTGTGAGTAGGATTCCCCTCATCCAAAACTATGCCTCCTTGATCCAATGTGGCACCTATGTTTTATAATGACTCTACCACTGGATTAAGGTTCCTTCTAGTATGATAAAATTTCATAATATCAAATTTTAAAAATTGAAAACTAGTCTTATGTGTATTTGAAGTCGCTCCACGTTCTTGCTAACCTTCGGCACTTGCTCGATTACTGTCATAGAGTCAACAAAGATAGAAATATGGCAGATTTCGATTGAAATTTCTAGCTCTAATTCTTTCCATAATGATAGATATCTGGTTTAGTTGTTGATTGATGTTCCTAGGCCCCAAACATATTGGATCACTTTTTATTCGTCGAGGCTAAAAACAACCCCTCTAGTTAGTAATTATAATACACAAATATGTAGTTAAATAAAAACAATTATAACAGAACGTGTTTGTGGAATTGAAAAATTTATAAGATAGAAATTAAAAATTTTGTAAGATAGAAATATGTAAAAAATATATAATTATAAAATCAATTATAATATTGAAATATGTAGATAAATAAAACCAATTATAACATAAAAATGTGTTGTTACTGAAAATTATACTTAATTATTGATGTAAATTATTCATTTTCATTAAATTTATTTAAATCATTTATATTTTATATAATTTTAAAATTAAATTTAAGAACACTATTATGATTAATTATAATTAATATAATTGAAATCATGTCAAATTTTTTTTTTAAGTATAATTTTATAAAATATTAATATATATTTTTCCTCGTGAGTTTATTATAAGTTGAGATTTTGAAGGAAGGGACGAGCTCACCACCTCACTGCCTCCCATTGCATTTCAGAGAGGGGTGATGTGGCCAACCAACCCAATACATCACACATGAGAACAATAATTACTACTTGCCATTCATGTGATAGATAACACTTTGTTCAAACGCTCTAGGATGAGAGACCTTAATCTCTATATTTTATTGAACCCTTGGTTAAACTGAGAGGGGAGGGGGGGGGGATGAGGGGGTTGAATCAGTTTAATGCAGTCATGTGCTCATTCAAACTTCTTTTATACTCATTCACATCATCATTTTGTGATCAAATTAATATACAATGGAACAACAAACTTAATAAATGAGCAGCAGGTATTAAGCAGAATAAATACATAGTATCAACACATAATCATCATTCATATAGACAATAGATATAAGTGGAAACTTGTAAGGGAGAAAACCACATCTTATTATTGTTGTGATGCAAAGGCAAGCTCCAACTCCCTCTCACCACTGATTTTCTGTAGGCTCTAACCCACAGAAGGCTACTACCTCAATTCTGCAAGCTACAACTTGCAAGGAAGCTCCAACTCCCATCTATTTTCTGCAGGCTACAACCTACAGGAGGCAACTACCTCAGCCAGCTACAACTGACATCTATCAAGCTACAACTTGATATGGAAGCACCAACTTCCCCACTCTTTCATAAACAAAAACCACATGTTGATTTACCTGGATATCAACTCTGTTTTGTTTCTTCTTCACTGTTGTCCACCAGTCTTCTTATCTGCCTTATATAATCTCTGAATCTTCAAAGCTTCTCTATCTGTTCCTCTTTATTCTTATCCTCTTTGCCTCATTTCTGCATTCTCTAACTGCTCTATGCATATCTATGTGATATCATTTATAGGGTTCACCTTATGACTGTTTGTATTCCACAGGGAATTTGAAGTGAACAACCATGAATCTTTGACTTCCACCTTCTCATTTCTTTCTTAGAATATTCAGAAAAATATAACAGTATGTATACATTTCAATATTACAGTGGGATATTTCTTTGCCTCCGGAGACTTGCATTTGCATCACAAACAATATAAAATCAATTAAAAATTACATTTACATTGGCATCTGATATATCTCATTCAACCCTTTCAGTTTTTGGTTCACTGTGTGCTTGTCTTTTCTGCTGTTGTAGTGTAACAAACCCACATTTTCATTCCTGTGCATTTCAAATTCAGATTCTACAAATCTGAGTACCTTCATTGCACGCCTCTTCAAATCTGCAATCTCTGTTCACTGCAATTGTGTATCTGCTGCATATATAACTACTTTACAAGTTTAGCCCCCAAATAACACTCAAAGTCTCACAATCTTTACATGCTGAATATTTTCTTATTTTCTAAACTGGGTAATTTAAATAAATGCAGAAGGTTGCCTTTTCTTTCTGTGGTTCAAACCATATTCCTCGGATTACATTAATATGCAGAAACTCGACTTGTTTCAATAAATGTTTAAACCATGGTCTAAACCCACTTCATGAATTCATATGTGGATTTTCTTCTATATACCATACTTCAGACCTTGATTAATTAAATATCAACATATGTGCCAACACTTTATCAATCTCAACTTCGGTTAAAACCAAAGGCCAATGTGTATTCAAGTTATAGGGTCCCACATATATTAAACGTTAAGAGAAATACCATTGCACATCAATGTTGTTCACAGTTTCACAATTCACCTTTCAACATAATATTTAATATATATAATGTGTTTAATCCAACGTTATGAAACCTTTGTAACAAGCATTTGACCATCGAACTCACCATCGGATGTCACCAGCACTTATATCAAATGAAGTGTTCGGGCCCACAACATATATTCATATATGTATCAATATTTTACGAACACATAATCAACGTTCCAATGTGCTCACCATCCATCAATATGCATTGCCATATTAATTCTCTAAACTTGGGTTTAAACTCAAATATCAACACAATTGATATGGCCCCACAACGTATTAACATACTTTCATTGGTTGACTTTGTTAAACCCAAAGTAACCATATAACCCGATGCAAATAAATGTCTGGCCCCACAACATACTTCAAACCCTTTGAATCGATATCCAAAGTTTTATAATATCAATAACCATTATATAATGTTTTAATTCCAACACTAACACATAGTTAGACCCACTCAACATTAAAAACTTAATTGTAATATCTGTTCGGGCCCACATATATATTGGTTCTCTTCATTATTCATCATCGACTTGGTTTAAACCCAAAACCCATTTAACTTCCAGAGCACGAACTTTTTCGGATGAAATTTATCATAGACCCATTATATAATATGGCCCCCACATACATTTCATTATCAAACACTGACTTTGGATTAAAAAGATTCAACAATTAAATCTTTGGGTCCACTTTTACTCTCTAGAAAATAATGTAGGTCCCACAAAAAATTTCATGGAGTTAACAAACCCACAACTTCATGATGCAAATGCCGCCGATCTCTGATGGCTAGAAATCGGATGAAAATCACAAAATTTTTAACCGCACGACTTAACTCTCCAAAAAAATGCGAAACTTGTGGTTTTTCAAAACCACCTCAGGACACGTGTCACACGTGGATCCTTATCGTATATTTTTCTTCGATTCCGCTTACCATTTTAAATTTTTGTGAAAACCATAAGTGGTTTCTGTTAGCCCCCCTATGAAATTCTTGACAAGCAAGCTGGGGGCTAGTTTGCTCTGGAGCCTCCAAGGAATGCCTTTCCCCTAAAAATTCATTCTCCTTGGAGTCTCTGTGTGTTGTGCCTAACATATGGTTCCTCTATATATTCATTTCTCAGAAAGCCCATTATTGCCCTTTATACCCCTGCAAAACACCACATTATCATCGCTGTTTCCCCTTTGTCTTCTCCCCAATTCCTCCCTTAATATCCCCAAAATTCCCTTTGGATTATTCCTTTACCTTTGTTCCCTCAAAATTCCCCTTAACACTTCTACCGTTACCCTCCTTAGGCCTTGGAATGCACTAAAAGGGTTTAAAAACCCACTTTTCGACTATATGACAGGCCTAACCCTTTTTTTTATAGCCCACACCCCCTCTCTTCAATAAAACTTGGCACCGGAACCCAAAGCTAAACCCTCCAGGCGCTTATCCCCTCCAACCCTTTTTCTGCCCAAAAATCATAGAAAACCTTTGATAAATCACATTTTTTTGGGTTTTAAAGTTTTGCTGCCAGTTTGATTTTCCGGTAAATCTCCGCCGTCCAAATTAATGTATAATCCAACGACGCGGAGTGCGCCTGAAATGATGGTCCCCACCCCGCTTGCACTGTTCCAAATCCACGTGGTTTTTCCGCACCACCATCTGCGAACTGGTGGTATTCATCTGAAACCCAGCGATTCCACACGTCTGTCGACACACATCCTCTATACGATTTTCAAAACCTCTTTTCCCGCTCGTTAACTCCATCCTCCACACATTAACTTCCTGCCCAGGATGCCCAGCGAAATCCGTGTCAGCCGTTAGATCTCGGAAGCTCCATCCAACGGCTCCCGATCACCAGAGATGCATGATATTTACTGTAATCGCGCACGCCATAGCTCTTGCTCTGGCCCACCATCCGTCGCCCTCCACCGTTGATCTTATCCCGATCTGACGGCCCAGATCTGTCCATGCATCGTTGATCATTCCACGGTCTCCCGCCTCACCCCGTCTCACCACGTCATTGCCACGTGTACGCCCCATGCATTCTCCGTCGCTGTAACTATATCTTTGGTTTTGTCATGTTTTTTAATGTTTTCATTCGTCTATTACGTGCATTCGCTCGGTGTTTCATTATTCCTCCACCAAAGCATTCCGTCACCATTATTCGCGATTTCTCCTCAGTTCTCCGTCTGCATGGATTTTTTCCGCGTCCACAGTGTGTCCTCGCCTCCCCCATCATCCACGTCCATGGATTTCTTCACAGTTATTTTTTTGCAGGGTTGCTATAGGTGAAAGCCTCCATGTTCCGATTGTACCATCTTAATGGAGGAGTTTGCAGACAAAATTAAATCCAAGGGTCGGCGCTGCTATAGAATTGTCAAGGAAAGCGGCTGACGGGATTTACATTAAGGAAAAGGTAGATTTCGAACTCGAGAATCTCCCATCACCATTAAAACCCGAGCTACCCTGTCAGGAGCAATTAAAGCGGCTGAATGTTTCAGTGCAGAGAAAAAAGAAGATTAAAGCGGGCTTATGAAGATCTTGAGCTTTTAATCCGAAGTTTGGAAGGCTAAGTAGTAGATTACAGACCTCGAGGATCGATCGAAGGATCTTGCGCACAAGTAAAAGGTACCATCAAGGTCATTTGTCAGCAGAATGTTTCTCTTTATCAAAGTACAGGGTGCCCATACCACTTTTATTATACATAGCATCCCTGAAAGAATTTCTGCCCTAACTACAGCTCAAAAATAGTTAGACATTTATGAGATAGACCTTCCTATTAGTTTATTTCATTCTGTTCAAGACACAAGGAGTACTTCAGCCAGAAGATGTCAAGATCATATCCAAAGCCGATCATTTTCTCGCAAGGAAGGTGACCGAGATTAAATACATAGCATGTCAAGCAGAATGGGTTTCGACCCTACATTCATTGTTGTGTTTAAAGATACATTTAATTTTCACCTACTCCTTCAGTCAATCTTAGGTTCATCCTTTGCTATAAAGCACAGAAGGAAACATTTTAATGGTTGTTGATGAGAAATCAGTGAAATACAAGCATTGTTCCTCTTGAGACAAGTTCTCTGTATAATACTGTAAGATAGACTGAGACTTGATGTATTCAGACTGAATGTTCAAGCTAGGGGCTATGATGTACCTGATTGGTGTTGTTTTTAATATGACAAGCATGTTTCTTTGGATCTTGATCTAAAGCAGCTGGTGATGTTTTCCTTTCTCTGTATTTGTGATTGACTTTCTTTCATTTCATCATGTTTCTTTAGGCTCGCATTAGAAGTTTGGCATAAGATTTACCCTTGATAGGTACCTTATGTTGCTGCTCTCCCAGCCTTTATGTTTTCTACTTATATGTGTATCTGAATGTTGATTTCAATTGATTTAACCAGTGTAGTGGATGTCTTTGCCTGCTCTCTGATGTATGAATTGATGGAATCAATGTTTAGATGTTTTTGGTAGGATTTAGCTGGAAGGT
This sequence comes from Pinus albicaulis, assembly GCA_034641835.2. Taxonomy (NCBI): domain Eukaryota; kingdom Viridiplantae; phylum Streptophyta; class Pinopsida; order Pinales; family Pinaceae; genus Pinus; species Pinus albicaulis. Next base: position 155,750,155 of record CM076575.1, on the reverse strand, counting down.
TTGGGAACACTGGGGATTAGTGTTAGCCCTTTCCACTAGGATCTTTGCACGACCAGCTAGCCCTTCCAAGATCCCTTGTAATTGTCTCTGATTTTGTCCAAGAAGGCCTGGAGTTAAATGACCTCTAGTCTGATCTATAGACAGAGTTGGTTGGTTCTCCTCCTTTCATTTTCAGTCCTTAATGTTCCATTCCATCTTCTGTCCTTTAAGATCCAAATGCTCTAGATGACTAGCCCAATTGAAAGCTTGCACATTTATTACAAGTAAATCCTTTCTTGACTACATAGCCCAATGGCTTTGATGTTCTTTGAGTTATATGCCTTTGCCTAAATTCCCTTGTTTTCCATCCTTGTCTTATATTGGAACCTTCCTTCCTGATTCCCAATAACCAAACATAAACAATCAAACAAAGAACCATGAGCCTACAACTAGCCTAAAATCATAACTTAGAGCTTCAAAGACATAAACCTTTGACCATCATAGAGAGATCCCTCTCTAGACCTAGGAGGGCTAGATCCTAAGGTCCCAAAGTGGTTCTATGTTGTCTCATCCGTCAACCTGGCCAAAACATGGGAACCCCAACATAATGGCGACTCCACTAGGGAATTCTGATTACATTTCACCCTAAACATTCGTAAAAACCTCAGAAACTCAGAACTCTGGTTAGGTTGACAGTAAGTCACTCCTTTCCTGAATCGACCTCCATTATTGAATATCCACTATACTCTTAGACAGAGCCTGGAAAGGGCCTGGTAGCCTCCAGATCTCATCCTCTTTTCAGAGGTGACATATCTGGTAAATGCCCTACCAGTCAATCTCTGGTTGGAGGTTGTTGTTTTAAAGGAGATTCCTGAAAGGTGACAGTGCCTGAGCACTGTGGTGGATAGTGTACCCCTTAGAAACATCCTAAACCCTCCACCTGGAAACTCCATTGATCCAAAACAAAAGACTCCACTGGTGATCAGTAGGCCTGCTGTTTGTCTTTGTTTCACAACAGACTCCACTGGGAGGCCAGCCCCTGAGACAACATTAACCACAACAGAAGAAACAAGTAGGGTTAAGCTGCTTAGCCAAGAAACAACATTCTGGCTTTCAGAACCATTCATACAAGAGCTTATCCCAACCCCGACCCACCGAAAATAGTTGAAAATCCAGAGAGTATCCTCAGAGGAACTCTTACACATACAAGACCAACTATTTCCAGTCACATTCATAGAGCTAATTCTGTACCAAAAAACCTAACATCTCTATCACATGTTCTCCCTAACCTGGACATACCTAACAGTTTACCAAGAACTAGGTCATTCAATCATCTAGACCAGCAGGACCTTGAGGTTTTCAATACACCATCTCACGGTGGTCAAAACACTAGGGACAGTGAAACCCCTCCTTCCACACCACCTGATTTTCACTTCCTTCAAAACTTGGGGCTCTCCCACCGTAGATCTTCTCAGCAGACCTCTGCTGGTCCTTGCATCCCTATCATCCAAATACCAGCTGCTCAAGCCAACCCTATACCTCATCAGAACATTAACATGGCAGCTTGGTATGCGCCTTTAGTTTTACCTCAGCCTATGCTACCCTTACCAAATGATTATCAGTAAAAAATCCCACACTTCACTGCTAAAGAGTCCATAACAGCTCAGCAACATGTAGACAAGATGGAGGATTCTTTTGATTTTATGGAAATTGATGATGAAACAATCAAAATGAGAATCTTTGCCCAAAGCTTAGGGGGTGAGGTAAAGAAATGGTTTAAAAATCTACCTCCTGGCAGTATTCAAGATCTCCCTGCATTATAACAGACATTCATAAACAAGTGGGAGGTTAGAGCAAACCCTCGCCAGCTCCTAACAGAATACATGTCCCTTAAGAGGAACGTAGGAGAGGGTTTTCACAATTACACCACTAGACTCAAAAACATTTATAATGCTCTCCCTCCACACATGAAACCTCCACAAGGAATGGCCTTAGAAAAATATCCTGATGGGTTTGATGCTGACATGGCCTATGAGCTTAGAGATAAAGAGTACACCACCCTGGAAGACATGCAGAAAGGAGCCATAACCATAGAAACAAACCTAATGGAAAAAAGGGCAAGACTAAAAGCTGAAAAAAGGGTAACATATAGGGATGACAACGTAGCTTCCACATCTGATCCCAAATATGACAAACTGTCTAGAAATGTGGAAGAGATACAACAAATGATTAAAAGGATGGTTGTCCAAAACAATAACCAAAACAGAAACCAAAACCAGAACATTAGAAGAAACAATGCTGCCCCCAACAGACAAAGAGAGTCAGATCAACAAATTATTCCCCCATTTCAAGAAAAATATTTAGATGAAGACGAGGGAATCATTGAAGAGTCTGAAGGGAATAAAATAAACATGTTTGAAGCAGAGGACTCAGTCCTTAACTATGATTCAGAAGAAGATCAGCCCTCACCATCATTTTGGGATGAGGAATGGTTGGAAACTGAGAATTACAGACTAGGATTTCAAGATGCCATGCTACAGGTCAAGGAACAATATGAACTTAGGAGCAAGAAAAGCCAAGACACTTCCAAAACAAAGACTCCTGAGATAACCATCAAGAAAAGACCTGATAAATCCTCTAAAGCATCTGATGTAAATAGCAAATCAATAGCTTAAAGTTTTGGTAAACATAAGGAGAAGGACAACCAAGACTCTAGAAAACAAGGTCAACCAACTAGCAGTGCTAGCACTTCAGTGAGTACTCCTGATACAACTATTCCAAACCATGTACTTAGTGAGAAAACACCAAATGACTCAGCTACCAAAGCAGCAAATAAAACAGAGTCAAGTGTTTCCAAGACACATTCCACTTTCAATTTAGAGAGTGAGATTGCAAAAATCAAAATCTCTGTACCATTATCTGAGCTAGCCACTCAAGATGTATATAAAGGCCAAATTTTGAAAGCATTGAATCTGGGAGAAATAAATGATTCTGTAAATTTGAATGATGATCAACTAGCCCTACTCTTTGGTCCAAAAATTGAAGGAAAGTTTCAGGAAGGGGTAGTTCCACCTTTTTATATCAGTCTAAACATTCATGACAAGATCCTACACAATGCCATGCATGATTCTGGTGCATCGCACAATCTAATGCCTAAGGTAGTGATGGAAAGGCTAGGCCTAGAAATTACTCGACCTTACAAAGACTTATACTCATTTGACTCTAGTAGAGTAAAATGCCTAGGACTGATCAAGGATTTATGTGTGAGTTTGACCCAGATTCCTGCTAAATGTATGGTCATGGATGTTGTGGTGGCAGATGTGCCACCAAAGTATGGCATGCTGCTATCTAGATCCTGGGGAGCCAAACTGCAAGGAACAATGCAGATGGATGGCTCCTATGCCACTATCCCTATATTTGGCCAACTTAGAAGACTGTATAGAGAGTCTTAGATGAAATTTTTAGTCAGTAGCCCCGAGAAACCTAAAAAATCACCATTATACTCTGTACATACAGATCTAGACTCTTTTATCCTCTACAATGAACAATCCTCAGAAGAGCCGAGATCAGAAAATGGAGAAACAAACGTAGAGCCCATGGATTTCAACATAATGGCTACTCTAGAAGAATACGATGAAGAAGACCATGGGAAAAATACTGAAAACATAACTATGAATCAAATAGAAACAGAACAAAAACAACAAGCTATCTACCTCCCTGATCTCCATGCCCATAATGAACCGCAAAATGACCCCCCTCCTAGCACAAACCTCACAACTCAACATAATTGTGAATCCAGCTGTAGGGGAGGGGATGAAGACGAAGTAAACAACGAACCCTGGTGTGAAATGAATTTCGATGGGTCTTGTACTAGGAAAAATGCTGGAGCAAGAGTGTGGCTACGTAACACAAGAAATGACCACGCAGAGAGCCACGCTGTGAATCTGCATTTCAAATGCACAAATAACATTGCAGAATATGAGGCTCTCATCTTGGGCTTACATCTATTGAAAAAATTAGGAGCCCGTAGGATAGCTATGAGAGGAGACTCAGAGTTAGTGATCAAACAGGTGAATGGTGAGTATTCAGCAAAACACGTGAGGCTTAGGGCATACAGGAATGACACTCTAGATTTACTGAAAACCTTTGTTGAATATGAATTAGTGTTTGTTCCCAAGGGTCAAAATGCAATTGCAAATGGATTAGCTTGTCTAGCTAGCTCATATCCTAAGGCCAAAGTTGACCAACAAATTTTCATTCAGACCAAATTCAGGCCTATAGTGCCAGACAATGAAAAATATTGGCAGGTCTTTGAAGGAGACAAACAGATCGAAGATTTCCTAGTGGGCAGGAATGAGTTTGAATTTTCCGATTTAGACTCAATTTCTGATGACAGCTGCCCAAGTGAGGATCCCCCAGATGAACAAGAAACACCTTGTAACATAGAAATAAATTCTTTTTCTGAACAAACTGGAAATTTTAACGAAAATAGTGAAAACGCAGAAAACGAAGAGGTTGAGGTGCTGCAGGCCAAAGATAAGAACATACCCAAAGGCCTGGCACCCTTAGAGGACCTTTTTTATTTTTATGATGTAGCAAAAAAGCCCACCATATAACATGCAGAATCAGATATAGAAGAATGCAACATAGGCACTAAAGACAGACCCAAAATGATAAAACTGGCTAAGTCTATACCTGCAAACATGAAGAAAAAATACATTGACCTGTTTAAGGAATTCATTGATGTGTTTACATGGAGATATGAAGACTTAAAGGCCTATGACACCAACATCATACAACATAAGATACCACTAAAGGAAAATCATAAGCCTTTCAGACAAAAACTTCAAAGAATCAATCCAAAACAATTGCCTGCAGTTGAGAAAGAAATTAAAAAGATGTATGAAGCAGGCATAATAGTCCCGGTGAGGTTTTCTGATTGGGTGTCAAACTTAGTGGCTGTAAGGAAGAAAACAGGTGAGATTAGACTATGCATAGACTTCAGAAACCTCAATAGAGCCTCCCTGAAAGATAACTACCCTTTGCCTAGAATGGAGCATATCTTACAGAAGGTAGTGGGCTCTATGAGAATCTCCCTGCTTGATGGTTTTTCAGGATACAACCAAGTTCTGGTACTCCCAAAAGATCAACTCAAAACAGCCTTTACCACTCCATGGGGCACCTTCATGTACTTGAAAATGTCTTTTGGACTGATGAATGCTGGAGCTACCTTCCATAAAGCAATGGATATTTCTTTCTCAGATGAGATTGGACATTTTATAGTTATCTACTTGGATGACTTAACTGTCTTCTCTAAAACTGAAGATGAACATCTCAAGCATCTGAGCAAAGTTTTGAAAAATGCAGAAGGTACAGTCTGTCCCTAAATCCTAAGAAAACTGTTTTTGGGCTACAAGAAGGTAAACTTCTTGGGCACATTATATCTGAGAAAGGGATCAGGATAGACCCACAGAGATTTGAGGGAATACTTCAAATTACACATCCTAGAAACATCAAGGAGCTACAGTCCTTCATTGGGAAGATCAATTTCCTTAGAAGATTTATCCCCAATCTCGCCGAGCATCTTAGGAAAATGGTTGAAATGCTAAATAAAGATGCAGGAATTAAGTGGATTGTTGAAGCCAAGAAATATTTTGAGTCAGTAAAACTCGCACTCACTCAGGCCCCTGTACTTATCAGCCTTGACTTCTCAAATGATTTTCTGATCTTCTCATTTGCTTCCCAACACACAATAGCTGCAGTTTTGCTGCAGAAGAATTCAAAAGGTAATGAACAACCTATAGCCTTCTTCAGTAAAGCCTTAAGAGATGCGCCCTTAAAATACAACATCATGGAAAATCAGGCCTATGCTCTGATTAAGGCCTTAAAAAAAATTAGGGTGTACATTCTGCATTCTCACACCATTGCTTTCGTGCCAAACATAGTGGTCAAAGATATCTTGTCCCAAGACCCATATGGGAAAAGGGGAAATGGATTGCTACAATTTTGGAATATGACATTGAAATAAAACCCACCAAACTGATCAACGGTCAGGGGCTGGCCCAGTTAATGGCTAAATCAAACTTGCAAGCTCTTGACATTAACATGATAAATGCCCTAGATGAGCAGGAAGGATTGCCCCATCCAACTGTTGAGGAGCAGTTTCAGAACTCTCCTTGGTATACTGATATCCTTTACGTGCTCACTAACCTCAATGCCCCTCCAGAACTGTCCAAAACAAAGGCCAGATTCATAAAACTCAAAGCTAGAAATTACTGCATTATGAATGAGAGTCTATATTGGAAAAATCCAAACGGTCTTTTGCTGAAATGTTTGCCTGAAACTGAAGCCGAAAAAATCAAACAAGAATTCCATGCTGGGGAGTGTGGAGGCCACCTGAGTTGGAAGGCCACTGCAAATAAGATACTCAGGGCTGGTTACTATTGGCCTACACTCTTTAGTGATGTCCATAAAATGATTCTTGCCTGCCACAAATGCCAAATATTTGAGGGCAAAAGAAAGCTCCTTCCCCTCCCTCTGCAACCGATCACCATAGAAGGCCCTTTCATGCAATGGGGCCTAGACTTTATAGGAGAAATTCATCCTACCTCCTCTGGACAACATAAATGGATCCTAACTGCTACAGATTACTTCACTAAATGGATAGAAGCTATACCCACTAGGAATGCCACTGATTCTGTCATTATTAGGTTCCTAGAAGACTTCATCCTATCTCAGTTTGGCTGTCCAAGGAAAATAATCACTGACAATGCTATTGCTTTCGGATCCAAAAGAATGGTTGATTTCTATCACAGGTACGTAATTTCACTTGGACATTCAACTACCTATTACCCCCAGGGTAATGGCCTAGCTGAATCATCAAATAAAAGCCTGGTTACAATCATTAAGAAGCTGCTGGAAGAAAACAAAAGATCATGGCATAAAAAGTTGATACATGCCTTGTGGGCAGACAGGCTCACTACAAAGAAATCTATTGGCATGTCACCCTTTCAGCTGGTTTACGGGACTGAAGCAGTGTTTCCTACTAGCCTTGGAGTTCCAGTAATCAAACTTGTACATGAGATCCAATCAGAGGAAAACAGTATGGTAAGGAGAATCAATGAAACTATCCATCTGCAGCAAACGAGAGAGCAGGTTTATAGCAGAGCTGTCAGAGTACAGGAAGGCATAAAAAGACAGTTTGACAAAAGAACCAAAGCTTTAGATTTCAAGTTTGGAGATAAGGTTCTGAGATGCGATTCGAGAAGAGAGGACAAAGGCAAACATGGCAAGTTTAACAGTTTGTGGCAAGGTCCATATATCATACAAGCCACTGTGGGTCCTAATGCATTTTTTCTGCAAGAACTTGATGGCACAGAGTTGTTTGGGGGTCCTGTCAATGGCAGGATGCTCAAGCACTACTTTTATTGATTTTCATTTCCAGTTTCATTTCCATTGTACATACCATTGCAGCTGTTATTTCCCAAAAAAACAGAAAAATGTTCCAAAAAACAGAATGAAAGATGGAGGTTCAGATATGCTCAAAACATGAAGCTCTAAAATGTAAATCATGGCTCAAACCTGATCAAAATCTAAGCCAAAAGGAAGCAGAATAGCTGACCCTAATATGCTCAAAATCTGGATCAGCAGTGAAAGAGAAACCAGCTCTAATATGCCCAAAACCAGAGCTGAAGCAAAGAAAGGAGGTGACTCAAATATGCTCAAAACCTGAGTCACAAGAAAGAAAGAAGGATGTTTCACAGTTGCAGAATTCCATGCCTTCATAGTTTTGTTTTCTACAAGTTTCTGCCCAGCAAGTCAGATAGTCTAATCCTGGCTTGGCTGTGTTTAAATTTCCTGTCTTAGAATGTAGGTGAAGAAACCTGTTGGACAGTTTAATCCCAAAAGGTGGTAGATTAGGTAGAGAAATAGATGAGGTCAACAGTCTAATCTAGCCTCATGGAGCAATAAGGGTAGATTTATAATAGGTTTGTTTTTGTTCTGCAAAATAAATGTAAAGGGTCTGCTAGCTCAAATGCACCCAAGGGAAAATGCTAGGACTGTAGTTTGGGTAGGTAAATTGGTTGGGAAATATTTTTGCTGATGTTTCTATCATACTGTGGCAGCTAAAATTGAAGAAGAAAGATGGCTTATGACAACAGGCATCTGGCCTACTCCAAAGATCATCTCTGGTTTCTTGACTCCTCCAAGGAGCATCCATCCCCATGTGGAGCCACTGTTAGCCCCCCTATGAAATTCTTGACAAGCAAGCTGGGGGCTAGTTTGCTTTGGAGCCTCCAAGGAATGCCTTTCCCCTGAAAATTCATCCTCCTTGGAGTCTCTATGTGCTGTGCCTAACATATGGTTCCTCTGCTGATTCATTTCTCAGAAAGCCCATTATTTCCCTTTATACGCCTGCAAAAAACCACATTGTCACCTCTGTTTACCCTTTGTCTTCTCCCCAATTCCTCCCTTAATCTCCCCAAAATCCCCTTTGGATTATTCCTTTACCTTTGTCCCCTCAAAATTCCCCTTAACCCTTCTAATGTTACCCTCCTTAGGCCTTGGAATGCACTAAAAGGGTTTAAAAACCCACTTTTCGACTATATGACAATCCTAGCCCTTTTTTTTGATAGCCCACGCCCCCTCTCTTCCATAAAACCTGGCGCCGGAATCCAAAGCTGAACCCTCTAGGTGCTTATCCCCTCCAACCCTTTTTCTGCCCAAAAATCATAGAAAACCTTTGATAAATCACATTTTTTGGGGTTTTAAATTTTTTCTGCGTGTTTGATTTTCCGGTAAATCTCCGCCATCCAAATTAATGTATAATCCAACGGCGCAGAGTGCGCCTAAAACAATGGTCCCCACCTTGCTTGCACTGTTCGAAATCCACGTGGTTTTTTTGCACCACCATCTGCGAATTGGTGGTATTCATCTGAAACCCAACGATTCCACACGTCTGTCGACACACGTCCTCTGTACGATTTTCAAAATTTCTTTTCTCGCTCGTTAACTCCATCCCCCACGCATTAACTTCCTGCCCAGGATTCCTAGCGAAATCCGTGTCAGCCGTTAGATCTCGGAAGCTCCAGCCAACGACTCCCGATCACCAGAGATGCACGATATTTAATGTAATCGCGCACGCGATAGCTCTTGCTCCAGCCCACCATCCGTCACCCTCCACCGTTGATCTTAGCCGGATCTGACGGTCCAGATCTGTCCATGCATCGTTGACCATTCCATGGTCTCCCGCCTCACCCCGTCTCGCCACATCATTGCCACGTGTACGCCCCGTACATTCTCCATCTCCGTCACTATATCTTTGGTTTTGTTTTGTTTTTTAATGTTTTCGTTCGTCTATTAGGTGCATTCGCTCTATGTTTCATTATTCCTCCACCAGAGCATTCCATCACCATTATTCGCGATTTCTCCTCAGTTCTCCATCTGCATGGCTTTTTTCCATGTCCACAGTGTCTCCTCGCCTCCCCCATCATCCACGTCCATGGATTTCTTCACAGTTGTTGTTTTGCAGGGTTGCTAGAGGTGAAAGCCTCCATGTTCCGATCGTACCATCTTAATGGAGGAGTTTGCAGACAGAATTAAATCCAAGGGCCGGTGCTGCTATAGAATTGTCAAGGAAAGTGGCTGATGGGATTTACATTAAGGAAAAGGTAGATTTCGAACTCTGAGAATCTCCCATCACCATTAAAACCTGAGCTACACTGTCAGGAACGATTAAAGCAGCAGAATGTTTCAGTGCAGAGAAAAAATAAGATTAAAACGGGCTTATGAATATCTTGAGATTTTAATCCGAAGTTTGGAAGGCTAAGCAGCAGATTACAGACCCCGAGGATCGATCAAAGGATCCTGCGCACAAGTAAAAGGTACCATCAGGGTCATTTGTCAGTAGAATGTTTCTCTTTATCAAAGTACAGGGTGCCCATACCACTTTTATTATACATAGCATCCCTGAAATAATTTCCGCCCTAACTACAGCTCAAAAACAGTCAGACATTTACGAGACAGACCTTCCTAGCAGTTTATTTCATTTTTTTCAAGACACAAGGAGTACTTCAGCCAGAAGATGTCAAGATCATATCCAAAGCAGATCATTCTCTCACAAGGAAGGTGACCGAGATTAAATACATAGCATGTCAAGCAGAATGGGTTTCGGCCCTGCATTCATTGTTGTGTTTAAAGATACATTTAATTTTCACCTACTCCTTCAGTCAATCTTAGGTTCATCCTTTGCTATAAAGCACAGAAGGAAACATTGTAATGGTTGTTGATGAGAAATCAGTGAAATACAAGCATTTTTCCGCTTGAGACAAGTTCTCTCTGTAATATTGTAAGATAGACTGAGACTTGATATATTTAGACTGAATGTTCAAGCTAGGGGCTATGATGTACCTAATTGGTGTTGTTTTTAATATGACAAGCATCTTTCTTTGGATCCTGATCTAAAGCAGCTGGTGATGTTTTCCTTTCTCTGTATTTGTGATTGACTTGCTTTCATTTCATAATGTTTCTTCAGGCTCGCATCAGAAGTTTGGCATAAGATTTACCCTTGATAGGTACCTTATGTTGCTGCTCTCCCAGCCTTTATGTTTTCTTCTTATATGTGTATTTGAATGTTGATTTCAATTGATTTAAGCAGTGTAGTGGATTTCATTGCCTGCTCTCTGATGTATGAATTGATGGAATCAGTGTTTATATGTTTTTGGTAGGATTTAGCTGGAAGGTTTGGGAACACTGGGGATTAGTGTCAGCCCTATCCACTAGGATCTTTGCACGACTAGCTAGCCTTTCCAAGATCCCTTGTAATTGTCTTTGATTTTTTCCAAGCAGGCCTGGAGTTAGATGACCTTTGTTCTGATCTATAGACAGAGTTGGTTGGTTCTCCTCCTTTCATTTTCAGTCCTTAATGTTCCATTCCATCTTCTATCCTTTAAGATCCAAATTCTCTAGATGACTAGCCCAATTGAAAGCCTGCACATTGATTACAATTAAATCCTTTCTTGACTCCATAGCCCAATGGCTTTGATGTTCTTTGAGTTATCTTCCTTTGCCTAAATTCCCTTGTTGTCCATCCTTGTCTTATATTGCAACCTTCCTTCCTGATTCCCAATAACCAAACATAAACAATCAAAAAAATAACCATGAGCCTACAACTAGCCTAAAATCATAACTTAGAGCTTCAAAGACATAAACCTTTGACCATCATAGAGAGATCCCTCTCTGGACCTAGGAGGGCTAGATCCTAAGGTCCCAAAGTGGTTCTATGTTGTCTCATCTTTTGGTCTCTGTCAACCTGGCCAAAACATGGGAACCCCAAGAGTTTCTTAAGACCGTTTCCCTGTTCGTGGTTTTGTTGCGTCTTCACTCAAGGTTCCTTTGCATAGTTCTATCGAAACCTGCCTTTTTATTCATAACTTCGCCTTCTACTTTGTGACTCCTACTTTCTGGGTTAAGCTATCAATCGGTCTTCAAACCTCTGTGTCTCTAATTCATGGGTTTATTTGTGTGATTTCTTTGTAAATTCCACCTCTGTTCAATCTATGACTCCAAACAGGCTAGGTTTCCAGCCTCCAACCCTCTTCGGAACACAGACAGTGCATGACTGTTTCTCTATATTCAGTTACTGTGGTACAAATCCATCGTTATGAATACAATGAAATCCTCATATGTAGCTTTAAATCCCAGGCTTCTATTCACTGTATATACACAATCGGGTGTATGACCCTCCTTTGAGATTGAATCTCCTTACATATTTCAAGACCAAACCCTCGTTACATAGAATTCTCTATCCCACTCAATTTTTTTATACATTTGCTCAGTCTTTCCAAGGATATATAAACAAACCCTTCAACTTAAATCTGTCCCAAACAATTATATGAATTTTCTTCAATTATATGCAGAACACCATCTCAGAGATCTGTTACAGAGTTCTCATGTAATTATCCATAGAATTCGATCAAATAATGCACATATATTTCAGAACCAAATTCCTTCATATATATAATGAATTTACTTACAAAGCCTCAATTCACTTACAAAGCCTACTTGTCTTTGGTTAGATCTTCAAATCAAATGGTCCTTTCAACCTCAGTACTCTTCCTCTAATTCCTTTGTTGCTTCTGCTGCCTGGGCTACCTCTTTTCCTTGTCTTTATCCTTTTCCTTATTATTGGTTCTTCTTTTTGATAGTTCAGGTGCAGCTCCTTTATTCTCCTTTGCCATCAATGAAAATATTTCCAAAATATTTTGTATTATGTATTGGTTTCACCTTCACCACACATGGGGAATTTCCCTCAAAAAACTAATATTAGAGGGATTTCATTTAGGAGGAAGTCCAAAAACTGTGGAATAATTTGTGGTTTTCTCTAGTTCAAGTATCATATTTTTCCCTAGACATGAATTTACAAGCAATAACGCTCTAAGAAACCTTGCTTCAGGAATTGAGGGTCTTCGACTCATGCACTAATTGCTAAGAAATGGAAAGAATAAAGGGACGGGTCAAGTAGGGGATGCATCTTTTGGGATATTGACAAAAATCTCAAAGCTTGACATTGGAGGAGTGAGAGGTGAAAATATTCATTTTTCTCTCCTATACTCGTAGGTTTAGGTTTGGTGGGATGGTTATAATTGGGTAATTATCCATATATCCAATTGATATGGTCTTCGATTTTCCTCTTGTAATTCTATTTGTAATTGGTGGGTGTTAGTTTTTTTTGTTCTGAGTTGAACTGAGGTGTGTGGACGACTAAATGCTGGTGTTAACCAGTGGTTATTGGATATTTTCATGACAGTTTTATCTATTCTCCCTTCTCATTTTTCTTCGTTTGGAATTCATCATAAGTTTCTTTGGAAACCCATAGCTCCTTGGGTTTTTCATTTATTTGGTCTTATTAGTATAAATCCCTTGGGTTTTTCATTGTTATGGGAAAGAAATATAGCATGTTAATTTCTTATTTGGTGCATTATCCCCCGATAATGAATGTTCTATTGGTGAATGTTTGGGGGCAGGGGTCCTTAGGGAAAGCTACAAGCCCAAGCCTAAGCCCATTGTGCCACAACTATATTCTAGATTTCCACTACCTCTAAAATTTAAGAGGATTGTTTTAAAATTCAAGCCTTGACCACTAGTGATTAACAACTTTATTCTAATTCAAAAATCGATGTAGAGGTGTCGAGTTGGGTTCCCTACCCTGGGAACACTAGGGGAAGATAGATTCAATACCTAAACTGTGTCACCGTTCATTAGTATATGAAAACACTTATAGGCAGGGTCTTGAAGAAAAACGTGAAGATCGCAATATATGGTCTCTTCTCTGAATGAAATCAGGAAAGTGTAATCTTATCAGGGATCATATCTTTTCACTTTGGATGCTTAGATTGATCACAATGATATCCATATTTAGCATGAACTAAAGTCTCCTGCTTTATGTGGAACAAGTTCTCAATACCCAATCCCAGTCACTTCATTAGACCCTTGATATTATGCTTCGCCACTTGGATTTATTTTTTTTTCTAATTTCTATACTCTATTCTATAGTAGATGCCAATAGTTTCATAGAATTGATTTCTTTCATTTTGTATTATTTGGAACTATAGTCAATGGTCAACCAATCTGGTTTTTATTGAGGCATATTAAGACAATAAATTGCACGAACAATGATATTTTTCTATGTATGAAGAAATTTTCATGAAATGAAATTTCAATTGACAAAAAAATACTAATAATATATTTAACTTTTTACTAATATACTTTTTAAATTTTAATTTCAATTTGAAAAAAATTGTTGGTCTAACATACCATAATATAGAGAGTTAGAATATGATATTAAAAGGGGAAAATTCATTTCGTTAGAAAAATATCTGATGAACAAATGTTTTTTTTGTTTAATTTTTCCACCTGGCAAGCCATGGAGAAGAAGAGATAAGACTCTTTCAAACATGTTTCATGCATGGTCCTAGATAATTTTCTAGATCCTTTAAAAGGCTAAGTCTAAAGCTTCTAGTGAATAATACCTTTAAACAATGAATAGTATATGCTATGAATATTATATGCTTTAAAGTAGAGTAAATTTCACAAATTTTGATTTAATTTATATCTTAAGGCTTTTTATATATTTTGGATTTTTCAGGTGTGAAAGCTCTCGGTGTTTTGAAAAATGTTAAGCTTAGCCAAATATATTCCATATGGACATACGAGAAATAAATTTATCTCTCCATGTCATCTAAGTCTAATGAAATAATGATAGACATATCTTCCGACCTATGCATATGAAATGTTTCATTTAATTTCATTTAATAAAATGTAAGGAAACATAACTATCGAATCACAAATAGAGTTAAAGAAATGCATTTATTTTACCTTAAGATGGTAGTAGTTCTACTAAACTTGCAAGAAAATTCTCTTGTAGAAATAGAGCCATAATATGTTCTTCTTTGCAATCTCAAGAGTGGCATAGGGAGCGATGATTTTTTTTTTAGAAAATCATCACATCATGATAGTCTATTGTTGTCCTCATAGATGATGGAGGGCTAACCACTAAACCTGCCTTAACCCAAGATTATAATCCTTCTAGATTATATGTTTTGAATTTGTTCAATTAAGATAGGTTCATAAAACCTATTAACCCTTTATAGACCCACTTTATTCATCGTAAATTCAATGGCGAAAGCTTCCTTCAATACAACCTTTATCTTTTCAACCTTTGTTATAAGCGCTTTAACCTTAGCACTTCAACTGACATTTCTCCGCCTACACATCACTTCTTCACGCGTCCTTTCACAATAATTGAGGCAGTTTTATCACATCACAAATCTATTATTTCTAAATCACATCACCATCACATTCTGCCCTATCACACTTCGCAACTCAACCGCATCGCAATATCACAAGTTTAACCATATTGCAATGTTTGCGATTTCGTAAATCGTAGGGAATAAATTATCGCATGTCGCACATCTTAACAAATCGAAATAACAAGGATCCTCTATCATGTGCGATATGCGGTCACATCGCATCGCAACTCCACTTCTTATCGCATCGCAACTTAATCCAATTAACTTGTGATGTCTTAACATGTGAATATAAAAATCGCCGATTGTGATGTGCGTTATCCATCTTATGGCTAATGCAATGTAATCTGGATCATCCATTCTCTCACTGTCATTTCTGCTACTTGATTATGACTGTCCACCTTCCACTTCATTTCAGCGATAGGACCTTAACCATCGATTGCTTTTGCTTTGGATCTGCGATATAATCTCAATCATCCATTCTCTAACTTCACCCTTGTGATCTAATCTCCTCCATCCATTCACCCTTTACACTTTTGTTCTGAAACCTCTTGAGCTTTCGGGAAAAACACAGTTCTGCCTTTTGAAAATATATTTGTTTTTCCTTCTGTCCATAGTAATACCATTGCAATCACTGCCAAACGGATCCATCTACCATTTCAATAAGGAAATTTCTACTCATATGCACCTACATACAGATTTCTAAGAAAACTTCTAAAGACTATTTCCACGAAGGAAAACTTCATAAATTTCATCAATATCGCTCAACACAGAGAAACCTTCTAACTACGGAGATTCACAATTTAATGCATTTTATACTCCACAATGACTAAATCAGAAATGAATTGCAATTCACCATTGGACATATATAAATAAACCTTTCGAAACATAATTATTCACACAACACAGATGTCAAAACGCCATTTCATCATTCTCACTGCACACTGTGTTTTTTATTAATATAACAAAGTATATTTACAAAGGATAACGCTATACTCGTAAAACTATTAACTCCTGCCTCATAAGGCCTAAACTATTAACTCCGGGTCAACCCCTAATTTTTTAAAATACTTACCAATATATACAAAAAAGGAATCATGAACCAATTTAAGTTCTGATTCAACAATCTGTCAATATCTCCTAAAGATTATCTCAATTCCATTCTTTACTCAACCAAAATCATATATTAGACCTCTAGACTCCTGAAATCCTCACTCTTCCTAGGATTTTTCACTCATCCCTAAGATCTCTACAACTCAAGAGATATTATTCATTAATCAAATTACATTTAAATCACCTTAGAACTCAAACTAAACTTAGGAAAATAAACAAAATAATTAAGGGAACCCACTCCCTTTAGTAAATATGAGATAAAATTCCTAGGTCTTATAAACCTTGAAGAATGCTCCTGCATCAGACTCCCCTAGTTGAAATAATTCATGAACTCCTGCTCATGAGTCTTCCAACTTCCTTTCTTGTAAAATTCATCAGACTTCATCTTCTAGCTCGTTGTCTGACCTTTTCCAATTGCAGGGCGATTTTCTGCATTCTCTCCTTCTCCCGGATGCCAAACCTTGTATTGTGGATGTCATTTTTCTCTACTATCATGAGCATCTCCGTTTCATAGTGTTTTGATAATGATATTAAAAATAAGCATGTCTTCAAGAAACATAAATTTTTGTACCTTTGTGTGATGTTGTCTTATCATCATCTCAACAGAATTGAAATTCAACTTCATTTATTCCCCACTAGTTCCATTGTCTTGTACCCGACTGTATATTTTGATTTCCCACCATATCACCAACATCTTCTTTTGTTTCCAAACCATTTTATTTATACTATCTTGCCCATCATTCCATCTCTTCTTGACTTGTTGACTTTGAAAAATTCTCATACTTATCCTTTGTTGTTTTCATCATTCACTTATCTAATATCTTGAGTGGAATCTTCTCAATTTCAAAAGAATATTGTTCCTTGTTTGACACAAGAACATATGACCTTCCAACTATATATTGTCCATCAACTACAAAATTTTAATTATTGAACCTTGTTCAATTGTCTCCATATTCACATTGAATTTAACTAAAATGTTCACCCAATTTTTCATTTGCAAGCTCAAGATAAACTCTTGACATTCAAATCTTCTTTGGATCAAAAACAAAATTTGTTCATGGATTGTAATTTCACATCCTCTGCAATATTCTTTCTCTTCTGCAATGACTTTTGTAAGAGTTATATCAACTCTCTTTCCTCAATTCCAAACTTCTGAATAAACTAGTTTATTTCTCCAATCTTCTTGTTTCCATATGGAAAACTGATTTTCTGCATCTCCAGAACTTGCATACTCACTCATATTTTCATAAACAAATATATCTCCAAGAGAAGTTTGTCTTTCATCTTGAAAAACACATTCAACAGTTAATAATTTAAAATCAGAAACAATATTACATTCTCCATATTTTTCCTCATTCACTCTACTCCAAGTTTTCTCTGATTTGTCATCCCCTTAATGTGCATATGCCATGTCAAACTTGTCATATACTCCTTCATATTGTCTTGTCTTGGAAAAGTCTTTTTTTTTCTTCTCTTTGGCCTTCCTTCCTTTCATATTAATTTTCATTCTTTCCTTTTATTCCTTACAAATCCGTAAGCCACTAAGTTTCTTTTTCCATTCCTCTGATTTTCAATCAAAATCCGCCAATATCTAATTTTCGAAGCTAATGTTCTCTTTGTTTATGTACAAGAAACAAAATCAAAATCTATAACAGATTTTCCATTCCACTGTAAAGTCCCTTTTACAATAATAAAAATTACTGTTAACACCATGAATACCACATTCCATTGAACCCCTTTGCTTCTCACTGCAAATGCATTGTTCACAAAAGCATCCTTGACTTCATCCTCTAAGATTTCTTGTCTCTTTTCCATTTTATGATTACATTCACCTTTACTCCTTTTTCAATTTTTACAAATAACATAGTCTTAAATTTTCTGTTGTGCATTAGCTTCTGCCAACCTATTCTTAATTTCTTGACTGCCCTCTTTTCACTTCTTCTTCATAGCCATTACTAGATTAAATGTACCTCCTTGGACCGAATTCTCCTTATAATTTTATGTTCTACCTTCTTCCACAATGTAATATTTATTAAGATCCCTTTACATTGATGGTCCATTATGTCCTTTCAATACAACTTCTTTCCCATCAACTATCAACACAGGTTCATAATTTTTGAATAAAACTTGAAGAGATAATCCCATTACCTCAAGTGTTTGCACTGTACATATACTCTTGTTTGATCATGTCATAAGGCTATATTCATACTTATTTTCTACTTCTTTTTAAATCTTCAATTTCTTTTTGTCTTCAGGTTGTCTTCCATCATTTTTCCAGGTCTTAATAGATTCATTATTTTGAGCTTCCATAGTAGTCTTCAACAGTTGTCCATCTTCAGTGTCTTTAATCATAGGTTAAATTCAGAACTGTTCTATTACAACCATCTCTTCTAACAGCTTCATCTCTTCATCAACCTGCATAAATACATCTTCTAAAGGCTATTCATCACCTGCATACATTCACAAAACATTTTTTTCAAAAATACAAAGCTCCTCTTCCTTTGATGTCTCAATCATAACATCTCTCAACTGATTCGAACTTGTCCAACAGTTCAAAAAATCATCAATAATTCCTTCCTCAGAAACGTAAAATTCTTGCTCAAGTCTACAATAGCCATCATTCACCTTTAACTCAACTACTCCGAGTTCTTCTCTTAATATGATGTACGTTATCCTTTTTATCTGTTTCCGCAACAACTTCCATTGTATCTTATACCTTTTCATAGTACAACCATACCTTTTTCCCCTTTCACAGTCTTTAAGAAGCATTATTATTACATCAATACTTGCTTTCAATTCATAAATGTCTTTGTCAATTACCTCTTGACTCATCTTCTTTCCTTTGCCATTTTCCTTGGCATATTTCTTTCTTCTATTGTGGCTTCTCTCACGACTGCTAATAGTCATCTCGACTTCTTTATGTGGACTCCATTTGCCCACTGTGAGCTTACAATAATCCTATCTCATTTCTTTGTAACGAGTCTTTACTTGTCACCTAAACCAAGTCATCATCTTGGTATATTTATTTTCTACAACAAAACCTCTTTTGAGCACTCCTACTCCTCAGCTTCCAACGCTGTCATGATTTTGTAATTAATGCTCACCTATACCTCTCTCTGTTTTGAGAACTCTGCTATTCTATTCTTTTCTACAAAAATCTCCTTTGCTGAATTTGCCACTAACACAACTTATTTTCCCTTTATAGAGTCTGCTGCTGTGTGTTGGATGTTATCATTCTCTTCACTATGAAAATTCTTGAAATTAGACCAAATATCAAAATATAACTCATACCTGAGGGATATTCCAATGATCTTATCTCCTTAAGCTTTCATTGGCTTGTAGAATAAACATGTTGCTTTACTTTTCACTGTCTGAAATTCAGTTCTTATTCCAGATAATTTTCTTTTCCTTCTAAGAACATCCATGTTCTATTCATTTCCTTACAACATCTCTTGCTGCAATTTCTTCACTTACTCCCTTGTACTTTGTCACAACTACCTGGATGCAATTTCTACTTACATTCGCATACATATATCATTAATTTTTTTTTTAAACGTACAAGGTCCTTCCCTAATCTTGTCTTCCTCAAACCTCTTTCCATAATCTGTCTTGAGTGAAATGGTTGAAGTGTTCATTACGTTCAACATTTCAAGATTCCTCTCTGCATAATTTTTTTTTTTTTCTGATCTCCCAATGATCAATTTCTTTCAGACCATAACCCCCTGTAAAGTATTTTGGCTACTTGTTGGGAGTTTCCCCTCCCTACGTGACTACATGTTTCTATTTATATTGGATCACACATGTTATGAATTAAACTAAATGAATGTATTTCCACTGCATTATTGAAGAGAAGTGAACACTTAATGAAAAATAATTTAACTGTTGGTGATAGGCATAGTTCGTGGACCGTAGTAGTGTTGAAATGAAAAGGTTGTATTGTGTCGCAATGTGCCCACAAGTGGAAATTAAGTCACCACTAGCGTGGGGCCGTGACAGAAGGTATCAAATCTTAAATAGCGTGACATTAGGAATTTGAGCAAGGGCAAGACAATGGTCAGGGCCGGGCTTGAATGATGGAAGAATGTTATGAGAGACTTGTGCATACTTTGCACAAGTTGAATTGCGTGAAATAAGAATAACCAAGGATTCGGGATGAACTTGAGGCCTTGGAATACAATGTTAAAAGAGAGTTTCTTCAACTTGGTTCAGAAATGGAGAAGGATGAAGTTGCAGATTTTGATGAAGAAGAAGAAGTTGTGATATGTGAAGAGGAGGATGTTGTAGATGTTCCAGTGGAAGAGGAGGATGTTGAAGATGTTCCAGTGGAATAGGAGGAACTTAGGATGACTGAACTAGCCCAAGTTGCACCATATTCGTGCATGTTGCAAACATTCAAGGAAGGAGGAACTCACATGGAGAGACCTCATGAAGAGTAAGTATTACTATGACTTGTGTTTCGTTGGAAATTTTAGAAGATGGACCATATGGAGGGAAGGGAAAAGGAAGTGTTATTTTCTAATGCGATTGGAAGTATTTCTTTGGAATATTATAATGAGACCTTATATAGTGGGGAAGTCTTTTATTATAGGAATTTTTAGGACAAATTGTGACCTCATGGAAGGAGGTGAAAACACCCGTGACAAGGGTGGAACATGATGAGCTTTGTGATGGATGAGTCATGCTTAGCCAAGTGAACAATTGGTTGTGTGGCCGACATGATTCATTGATAGAATAAAGGAATGGAACACTAAATTATGATACATGATAATTGGGTATACTTCTTCATGGCTAAGACCAAGAGGTAGTCATGGTGGACATTTAGTAGGGGATATAGTAGCAAAGGAAGGGATCCGTGATAAAAATATGAGGTTATAGTGACCGAGAGAACTAACATGAGTGAAAAACAAGGATGTGATGACTACTGTTGTGTTGGGTCTATAGGAGTGGATAAGGTTGGACAACTAGAGTCATGAAATTTATTTGGATATATGGGTGCATGGAAGAATTATTGTAGAGAAACTATGTATAGAGATGTCACTTATGAGCATCAAGGAGAACTGTCAAGGCAAGGATGTTAAGAAATATGGACTTTCTTGTGCAACATGGAGACATTTTCCAGATAGATTCATGGGCATGTTGAACACTTTAGACAAGAAGGTCATGCATGTTGTTCTTATGGAGACATGGGAAGTCTGTGAGAGTATTCCTACAACAAGGAGGGTAGAGGCAACTTGTGATGACATTTGTGGCCGAGTCAAGTGTGCTTATCAGAGTTTTGAATGGAGATGTTATCTAGAAGCTCATGTTCATTTGGAGAGGGTTGTAGCAGATGGAGACTTCATACTATGGTTGTCTTGGAGTATCTAGTTCGTTGAAGAGCTGAGTTCAGAGTGGTACTTTACTTTGATGCGATATGGGATGCATACCTTGCGACATAGTATGGGTTATGTTCATAGGGAGTGACTTGATGTATACGATATATACGAGACACTTTGGAATTGGATGGAGTTATTTTGATGGAGATGCCTCGGTGGGAGCACTTGGGCATGGGTTGAGTTGAGACTTAGCCATTTTTTATTGACATGGTGGTTGATTTGTTTATGACCATGGGAAAAACATTGGTGAGATGATGAGGCAAGGGTAGCCTTGCCACTTTGACAGTATTGTCAGGAAGCATATTGCAGATGAGATGGAGGTTTCTTCATGACCCTGGAGTTGGCTCACTGAGCATTATATTGATGGGGAGATTTCCTGATCAAGTTGAGGTTGTGACACGATGTTGGAGAAACAACTAACAAAGGCATGAGGAGGTGAATTCTCATGAATTGAGCGTGATAATTTGTTAGACTGGTCACCTGACTAGCTCGAGTCACGGGGTCGCGAAGTGTGTTGAGATGTGTTAGAGGTGAGTTGGAGTATCATAGTATTCATTCACATGATGACGATACATGGTAAATTGACATGATATGAGTTGCGATGATATTATAAATCTAAGTTGGAGGGAACAACCTTCTACATAATGGGGTAGTATGGAGGATTGCGACAAGTGTGGTTGATGACCATGGATTGAGAAGTCTTACCCATACATTGAGCCATGTACTTTGTTGGATTTTCGTGCGATGGAGAGCAGAGAGCTCATGCACCATGAGCATTTGATGTTGGAGTTGGTGAAACTTTGAAGAATTTTTTTCTTGGCGATGGAGTTTTCTGAGATGATGTTCTTGAGGGAGACAACCACTTTATAGTGGGAGATGATATTAGGGGCTTGAGTTGGTCAAGTGCTCATGACAAATGTTGAGAGATGAGATAGTCGAAAAACTGACGATGCGGGTACAGGAACACTCGAGTTGTCTGATGGGCATGCCGACATAGTGTTCGGTGCGTCGTAGCAACAAGTGTTCGTTTGAAGTTAAATGTGATTCTTTTTTAGTTAAAAGAATCGGTTGGGAAAGTTTGGTTAAAGGTGTTTGGATAAGTACGACTTTGTAGAAGTGTGCAACGGGCGTTGGGCGATTAACCAGTGCAACGGGCATTGGATGACCGAGCGATGCGATGGGAGGGTGTGTGTGGATGAGGGCGAGCACCCACCCAAACAAATATAGGTCAACCCATGACTTAGTGAAAATTTGTGAAGAGTCGTGTGTGGAGTTGTGGGTAGGTCAGTTGGGTGTGCATATGGGCAAGCCCACGCATGGAGATAGCCAAATGATGTGACCCTTGGAGCAATGAAACGAAGTAAAAGCATATATATGGAAGGAGCACCGTAGTAGTGTTGAATCAAAAAGGTTAGGAGGTTTTGCACCGTGCCCACAAGTGGAAATTAAGTCATCACTAGCATGGGGCCATAACACTATGCGTTCCAAGACCTTTACCTTTGTTTATTATATACAATTCCCTATTATAATTCTCCTTAATGATATTTATTTATTTAATTTAGTTAGTCAATTATTTATTTTTAATTTTATTATTTAAAATTTTATTATTTATTTATTTTATATACATTTATATTCTCTTCCCTTATTGATCCTATTGATCTATAAATCAACCTTATTATTCTTCTTTAACTTTTAGTCAAATTATTTTCCTTTTCTTTAAATTTAATATATTTTTCAACAGCATTATAAAACTAAGTATACCATAGAACAATACAAATATAATTATTGTTCACTTTCTTTTTCTTGATATAATTTACAATATAATATTTTACTATTTATGATAATTATTCTTCCCCATTTTTTATCTATAAAATTCCCCCAATTTTAATTTCACCTCTTACTTGTATATTGGCCATCTTAAATTTATATTTAAATGTTGGCCTAATATCTCCCTTTAACATTCTTATATTCTTTGACTTTGACCTAATTATTTTTAATAATTTATTTTCAACTGAAATCCCCCTTAACGTTTTTTTAATTAAAATAGATTATACTTTTAGTGACTAGTTCAGAACTCAATGCATCTCTCTTATTTATTCCTAATGATAGATGATTTTTCATATTGGTCTTGATGATGAAGCACATTAGAGAGTTATAAACGTTGACCAACACATACTAATGATGTGATTATTTCGAACATCAACTCCAACAAAACAATATGGATCACAAAAGTTTGGGCTAAAAAATTATTGATCTTTCAGATCATTGGATGAGACTTCCTACAGTGGACATTCCTAATGAGAGTCTCAAAATTTTGAGAGAATTTTGGATATAGTTTATGCTGCAACACAAGCACATGGAATGTGTGTGTGTGTGTCAAATAAGTAAACCTTGGAGATTTCTTTTGTTCACTCACCCAGGAAACATCTACATTGTAGGGCTGCTAATTCTTTCTGCTTCTCAGAATATGTCCCCCATATTGATATTATGAATGCATAAACTCACAATTAACATGGTTACCGATGAAATAACTGAACTGGTACCTACTTTTTTGAGGTAGCAAAAAAAAACCCGATTTTAAAAAGTGGTGATGTAGAATCACCTGTTTTTTTTTTTTTTGCATATTTTTTACACTTTAATATTTTTATTTATGAAGTATGAATATTTGTTTTAAAATGTTAGTGATTTTCATGTAAATTTTGTAATGTATTGATGCAGCGTCAACCATTTTTTTTTCGAGTGGTGATTTTCATGTTTGTAACAAAACATAAAAATAAAATAAGAAAAACATGACAAACAAAACTCAAATAAAGAAATATATTTAAAAAAATTTTAAAAACCAACAAAAATGTAAAAAAAACGAAAATAACTTGTAAAAATAAAAAAAATCTAAATAAATAACTTAAAAAATAAATAAAACAAAATTTTTCAAAAAGTATATAAAGAAAAGGGGAAAAATTAAAAAAAATGTATAATTAAAATAAAAAACAAAATAGAAAATTTAAAAATAATTAAACTAAAAATAGAAAATAAAAAAAAAAAATACAAAGTTAAATATTTAAATTAAAAAAATAATAATAATAAGAAAATAAAAATACAATTAACAAAAAAAAACAAAAAAAAAAAATTGAAAAGAAAATTAAAATAAAAAATTTAAAATAAAAAAAATATTAAAAAAAAATGAAAAAAAAAACATTTTCAAATAATTAAAAAACAAATATATATAAATTCAATTATTTTTTAAAATTAAACCATTTTAAAAATTTAAAAATGACAAAAAATCAAATTAAAGATAAAAACAAATTTAAATTTAAATTTAAAATTTAAAATTTAAAAAAAGAAATAATGTAAAAATATTAAATTTAAAAACAAAATTAAAAAAAGAAATTAAAAAAAAATTAAATTTATAATATAAAAATTAAATTAAAAACAGAAATTATTAAATTAAGAAAAAAAAAATTAAAAATAAAAAAAACATTAGATGCAATAATAAAAAATAAATAAATAAATAAAATAGTAAATTAAATTAGAAAAATACGAAATTTAAAAAAAAAAAAAAAAATTAGTTTTTTTTTTTTTTTTCTGAAATAAGGAGTGCTGCCACGCAGGTGGTGGTGGAGGCCGGTCGCGGGGTGGGCGGGGGGCTACCTGAATTGACCTGCCGCCCAGTTGGTGGCAGACGCCAGCCCCTTGGGGGGTGGGGAGGCTGCAAGCGATCAACCTCCGTCGCCACCTCGACAGTGCCAGTATTTGTTATTAAAGCAAAAATTTAATTGTATTTTGTTTTTATTTATATTAAATTTTAATCCATTTTTTTATATATGTTTTTTATTAAATTTTGTAGTTGTGTTTTAAATTTAATTGATTTTTTTTTTCTTTATTACTAAATTTTATATTAGTTTTTTTAATTTAATTTAACCAAATTCAATAAGTTTTTAATTTTTTTAAAAATTGATTTAGATTTTATATTTGTTTTTTAAATTTCCTTTTTTAATGACATAAAATTTAATATTTTTTATTTAAATTACACTTTTGTATTTGAAATTAAGTTAAATTTTTTTTTTTTTTTTTTTTTTAATTTTTTTTTTTTTTTTTTTTTTTTTTTTTTTCTGAAATAAGGAGTGCTGCCACGCAGGTGGTGGTGGAGGCCGGTCGCTGGGTGGGCGGGGGGCTACCTGAATTGACCTGCCGCCCAGTTGGTGGCAGACGCCAGCCCCTTGGGGGGTGGGGAGGCTGCAAGCGATCAACCTCCGTCGCCACCTCGACAGTGCCAGTATTTGTTATTAAAGCAAAAATTTAATTGTATTTTGTTTTTATTTATATTAAATTTTAATCCATTTTTTTATATATGTTTTTTATTAAATTTTGTAGTTGTGTTTTAAATTTAATTGATTTTTTTTTTCTTTATTACTAAATTTTATATTAGTTTTTTTAATTTAATTTAACCAAATTCAATAAGTTTTTAATTTTTTTAAAAATTGATTTAGATTTTATATTTGTTTTTTAAATTTCCTTTTTTAATGACATAAAATTTAATATTTTTTATTTAAATTAAACTTTTGTATTTGAAATAAAGTTTTTTTTTTTAATTATTTTTTTTTTTAAATTAATTTGTTTTCAAATTTAATATTTTTTTCCATTTTCCATTTTTAATTGATTTTTAAATTTTTTAGATTTTCATTTTAACAATTTTTTTTTTTTTTAAATTTATTTTTTATTTCAAAATTTATTTGTTTATTCATTTGTTTATTAAAATTTAATATTTTTGTTTTTAAATTTAATTTGTTATCTTAATATATATATTTTTTAATTTAATAAAATGTGATATATATATATATATATATATATATATATTGAGACTTTTGTGATCCATAGATTAGATAAATGCCTTTTCAGATTAATCACATCATTAGAACTTTTAAGATCCATTTGATATATAAATGATCCATACACACATATATATTTTAATTTAAATTAATAATTTTTTTTAATATAATATATTTATTGTATTTTTCATGGATAGCAGCTGCATCGTCACTCAGGTTTTTTTGTTCTGTTTATGTAGAAATCATAAGCTTCTTAGCTCTACTGCTTTGCTGAACAGGCAGTTCACTTCTTTTAGCTCTGGTGTTATTTTGTTTTTTGTAAACTTAAAACCGGTCTCCCTCTCATGGACGGTTCAGACTTTATGGTTTAAAGGACTGGTTTCCCATTCTGGGCAGTCCAGACTTTGCTTGCCTTGCTTGACTATCAAGCCCAGCGCTCAGGCTTACCAAGCTGACGCTGGTGCAGTTTTGTATCAATACTTTTATACATAATAGAAATTAGTCATACTTAGAAAAAAAAATATATATATATATATATTTATTGTATTTTATTTTTCATTTTTATTTTAGATAATGATTTTTTTGGTGTAGTTTTATCTTTTATTTATTAAAATTTAATATATTTTAAAATTAATTTTTTTTTAATTTTTTTTTATAAATTTAATAAACATCTTCTTTTTTATTTTTTAAATTTAATTTGTATATTTTATTTTTAAAATTTATTTGATTTTTAATTTGTTTTTTTTAATTTAATATTTTATTTTTTAATTTTTAATATATTTTTAAATTTTAATTTTTAAATTTTTTATTTTTAGTTTTTGTTTCTTCAATTTTATCTTTTTTTCTATTTTTTTAATTTTTTTTTTAAATTTAAATTTAAATAATTAATTTTGTTTTTTTGCGATTATTTTAGGGGGAATGTTTTTAATTTTTTAATTTATTTTAATATGATTTTTTATTATTATAAAATTTTTGTTTCAACACTTTTATTTTTTGGAGTGGTTTTCACAAAATTTTTGCGCGAAAAAATTTGGCACGGCTTCTATTTTAAAAAATGTAGAAAATTTTCAGAAAAAAAAACCAGGTTATTCTGATACAATTTTTCATTTTCAAGTTGTTTTTGCCGCGAAAAAATTACCGATTTTCAATTTTAAAAAATGTTAATTTACCCGAAAAAAAAGGTTATTCCAAAATACAAAGTTTCATTTTAGAGTTGTTTTTTCATGGTTTTTTGATGTTTTAGTGT